>JAMKQA010232132.1:0-16437 GCA_024699735.1 Posidonia australis
CCTAATACCTTCCTCGTGCGTAATAGGAATCCTTACCCATCCTCTGGTTAACAGACATCCAGCCTTCCCATCTGCATCACATGCATTCATCCTTTTGTGGTTTTCCTCGTCTTTCCCATAAAAGACTAGGTGGCGACTCCCTTTTCTTTTTCTTGTATCCTTGCGCCTTCACCATCCATTGGCATGGCTGTGATCCCTCTCCCGCCTCCCTCCGGGTCCGGCATGGTCACACATAGCATTGAGTATTTGGGTACTTTAAAACATGAGCAAGCATATTCTATCTTTTGCCACACACACATGAGAGTAGAAGTATAGAACGATTGACTTTTCGGACGTATGGGGGTGCCTAACACCTTCCTCATACATAACATGAGTCCTTACCCATTCTCTGCCCGTAGTGACCTTTATGTTATCCATTGACATCGGAGTCATGTTTTGTTGATTTGTTTCGCATTTTATCGCATTTTCCTCAGTTTTCCTCGTCTTTCCGATAAATAGACTTGCTGGCGACTCCTCTTATTCATTTTTTTTGTTTTTATTTGTTTTCCAATGTTTTCAAGTTGGGTGTCCCTTTCTTTGGACTCACCACTCCATCATGGCTTTATCGATCCTCGTGCGTCCTTCGCACGAGTTTCCCCGTCAGCATAGTCACAGGAACTGACGACTCCACTAAGAATACAAAGGAGTTGAAAAATTCAAAACTCAAAAGAGAGAAAACTGAAATTCATCTTCCTGATATTGTATACTATTTTAATGCTGACAGGCTAAGAAAAATGAAATTCATCTCCCTGAAAACTAAAGTCTCACAGGACACTCGAATTGAAACTCATAGGAGAAGAACTCATCTTCCTGATATAGTATACTAGTTCATACTCAAGGTTTATTGTAGTCTACTATAAACTTACTAACGTCAGTTAATAAGTTAGAAAAGTGGTATCTGACACATGTAGATAAATCCTTAAGCTATATGACAAAAGAAAGGTCCCTCTCAAGCTCCAAAAGTTCAAAACTTATACTTGATAAACATAACAAGAACCGATCTTCCCGATATGGTATACTAGTTACAAGATGACATGCACTTGCACATGAAGATTCCAAATAAGTATAAGATTACATGAAAAATACAACATCAAAATACAACAACTTATTGCACAGAACTAATCACAAATACTACTGCTTGCACATGAAAAATAAAACTAATCAGTCAATCAATATGCATTCAGCAATAACTGAAGCTAAGTTCTATATAATAAAATGAAAGAAATACATGCCTGACTCTCTGGTGTGTTTCATTCAGCAATAAGACGTTCAAATTGTCCATAGTCTGTCCTACAATCTTGATGTGCCATTCTCTCCTCATCCATCTTGAGTAGTGCGTAGCACTTCCTCTTCAAGTAACCTTTCCAAGCCCTCCATCTGGAATTAAGGAGTTCAAAGCTTTAAACACATGCATTTTCATGTCCATTGAGATCAAATTGATTGTATCAATAAGATAAAGATAAATAAATTTCAAACAAATAAGAAATTATGCAATTTAGAATTATTCAAAGGTAGTGTTAGAAATTTTACCACAAGAAAATTCCATGTGTCCTTGAATGCCAAGTGATCTATTTTTGGCCACTTTTTGTCAATAGGCTGCAACTCTCCTTGCTTTACAAACACAACAATACATCTACTAAGTACCATTCTACTAAGTACCAAATTGTTTCCCATCTTCACAAATTGGACAACCAAATTTATCCCATTCTACTAAGTACCACTTCTCACTTGGTGGTCCAACATAGTCACTCGTAGCATGTTCTTTTCCTTTCCCATGCATTCACTTAGCAAAGGCCCTCCTAACCACATCTGGATACATAGGAAGAGGCTCTGTTCAGGACAGTCCACAAGATGGGCTACTTCCCGTGTGTTACGAGGATGACTTTCTCTTGTAGAAGGGTTGGAAGTTGTAGGCCTTCAAACTTTGGGAGCCATTTTAATACCTATACTTAGTGCAGTAACAAAGGAACATGAAAGATTCCATCAAACCAAACAGAGAGGAACAAAACCTTCTATCACTTCGATGATAGAAGTTGTTAGTTTACCTAGATGGTTGAAAATCTAGCAAAGTTTTTCCTGTTTCCAAGTAGAAGTTGCGGTTATACTGGTACTAGATACTTGCAATATATTAGAACATTGGTACAGACCTAATGATAAGTTGAAAGAAGAAGATCATGAGTTCCATGAACTACAACATCATGATTATGATCTTCCTTATCATCATCAACAAGAACAACGGCAACAGTAACATGGATTTCATATGACAATTTTGATTACTCAAAAAACTTTCATTTTCAATAATGCTTCGTTTCAAGAATACATTACATCACAGAATACATTCGAGCATGTTTAGAAACAGTCATGCTGATAAAATGAATGGGGATTACTAAGAAGTTAACTGACACACCTCAGAAACATTTAATGATGAAATGAAATGTAGCAGAGAAAGATATTCAACTGACATTACAACAAAACTACTTAGCTACAAAGGTTACATTTCAATACAAAGGGAACCAACTACATCAACATAAAATTCAAACCCTCATTATCATTTCCTTTCTCTAACCATGAGTAATGCATCAACTAAGTTGAAGCAAAATAGAAACCCCACTTGAAAAACATAAAGCATGTAAGCATAAATCAAGACCAAACATAAAGCATAAAGTATGGCAGCAGAGCCAAACATATTAAGCAAAATCAATACCAACAAACTAAAATTCACAGATTCACATGGAAAACTTACCTGAAATCAGGAGGAGAAGGTGGAGATTTGAGGCAGTGCAATTTTTTCCTATCAAACAAGGGTGAGCAAGATGCTCGGAGGAAGACAAACGTGAAACTGAAAGACGAACGAGAGCATGACAGTCGGATGGTCAAAGAGAATCAAACCCCAGTTGCTATGGTAGAGGAGTCGCAGAGGACAAATGTTATGGAGGACAAATGCTATGCCAGAGAAATCGAAAGGGGAAGAACGAAGAAGGGAAAGAAGTCGTTCTATTCCATATCTAAACTATATTAGCGATTGTAACTTTTCAATCAAGTCACCTGACACATCATTAATATTTCTAATACAATCTATTTATCACAGATCTTTATTTTTTATGCAAGAAGAAAATGTCTAAGATAATAAATGAATAAATTTACACTTATAACATGAAATTTCAATTATTTACTTAATTTATTATTTTCTAATATAATTTATATAAAATAATTTTAATATCTTTCTAAATCCCAAATGATATATGAAGTGAGTCAATTTTAATTACCTTTTACATAGACTAATATTATTGTTACTATCAAAAAAATACATTATGATCTTTCTCTACTCATCTAAATGGAAAAATTTCCCTTTTATATATATGTTAATATTAGAGTTTGACTTATGTTTTTGGTTCATAATTTTTTCAATTTCAGCATTTATTTCGTCCTTAGGCATTCTTAAGATTTGTTTTTTTTACTTAAACATATGAATAATATTACTAATTTTCATTTTTTATTGAAAGAATAACTATATTACTTAGCACTTCATCACTAAAACTACTAATACCAACTTATTTATTACAAATCTTTATTTTCATATAAGAAGAAGATGTCCACTACAAATTCATATAATAAGTGATCAAATAAATAATAAAATGTCATTTAATTAACAATTAAATGAATGAATTTAGTCTTATAACATGGAATTATACTCCAAATGAACTCATCCAATTTACTACTTTTTAATATCATTTATGTCAGACAATTTCAATATCTTTTTCTAATACGGCACATAAAAGATAGGATGATTTTAATTATCTTCTACATAAACTAATATCAATTTTATTGTAAAGAAAAACACCTTATAATACCTCTCTATTCATCTGAAAGGAAGTGTTTGCCTTTTATAGATGTTAATCTTAGGTTTTACCTAGAAATTTGAACTTGTCGACCTTCACTTAGTAAATTATTTTATTATTATCTCATTGAACATTCCACCATATCACTATACTATTTACATTACACAGGAAACAAATTTAATCAATTTAAATGTTACCCATAAAATTTTATTAAATTGAATTATGCATACAAACTTATTAATAGGTACTATGTTAATTATTAGGAAAGACAATTCCTTTCATCTTCTTGTTGCTTTTCCTACCTTCCTTATGTTTCTATTCCATTGCTTTTTCAATTTCAACATTTATTTCTTCCTTAAATAAGATAAGTTCTTTTTGCTTAAGTATATGAACAAATGATGATAATTTTTCTATTAAATAAAAATAATTATAATCAAGTACAGATGAAAGAAAAGTTTAGCAACATACGATATCTGAAAAAGAAACATAAATAATAAACTTAATCTCTCA
The DNA here is from genome assembly GCA_024699735.1 of Posidonia australis. Classification (NCBI taxonomy): domain Eukaryota; kingdom Viridiplantae; phylum Streptophyta; class Magnoliopsida; order Alismatales; family Posidoniaceae; genus Posidonia; species Posidonia australis. The sequence goes on from JAMKQA010232132.1 coordinate 4,389, forward strand.
AATACATTGTTATACATTATTTAAATAAAAATTAAGTAATTTTTAAGATCAAAATTTAAATATAAAGTTAAATAAATTTATTTTATATTTTTTACAATTTGTGCATTGCATGTGCTAGGTTACTAGTTTACAAAAAGTTACTCATATGTGCTAGTAGTTATTTTCCTTAAGGAAACAAATCTATAGGCAATTATCCAGCGGTAAACTGAATAATTGTTGAAGTGACCATTCGTCTCGTATGGACTATGTTTGTTAGGTTAGAAATCTCTACTTTGATTTTTAAATTGAAAAGAGAAAGAAAGTAAAATAGTAGATTATCATGTTAATTATACAATAAATTGAAATTTTTGACTTCAACATCTTATCTTTCACAAATCATTATTATGTAACGCCATTTGCACTACACAATAGTACAAACACTATCCAAAGTAAATAATTTAATTTAATTTAACAGAATTAAATAAATAAAACTAAACACCTAAACCTGTACGCGGCTAAAGTGGTTCTGAAACAATGTACCAAACAAGACTGCACCTCCCTCTAAGCACCTGAGACAAAGCAACTAAAAACCACGCGTGAGTGACGGAAATGTCATCCAGTATGTATCCCAAAAACAACGACAAAACCGGCAAAAACTTTACATGGTTAGGAAACCTCAAGAACCTCAAACACCGAAAAGCCAACACACACGATTCGACAAAACCAGTAAGAGATATGCCATTTCAAAACTTTCTTTTTGTTTCCTTTAAAATCTCATGTTCACTTGCAAGTCATCTAAATAAGCAGAAAGTGATTTCTCGTTTAAAAATCCTAGCTCAAAACATAGTTCATTTTCAAATCACAATTATCAAGGCTAGAAACTAACTCAAATCACAATCTCAATTCATATCTCAAAATTGGTCGTATCACCCTGACCACATGCGACCGACCTGGCCACAAGTAGTTGTCGAAGCTCCATCCCTGACCCCACTACAATGTCGCAGTGAATCACCCCACGTAGGAGTTCAACAGTCCCAGCCATAGCCTCAAATGCGTACCCTCACTGGTACAAGCACGGAATGCGTCCTCACGACGTCCTGATGTCCGAGCACTTGGGGATTCTAACCCCACATCCGACCAGTACCAACACTAAGGGTAGATTGGGTCTACCATACCCTAGGTCCTACAGTACCACCACAGTCTCGAGTCTCCAACCCAAACCGCAACTCGGCAACCACGACCAAAGACACGTCCCAGACATTTCTAGAGGTCTCACTATCCCTACCGGTAAGTCCTCGCCTAAATGTCACTCATACAAATCTCAGAAATCTCCTTTTAAACCATATGCAGTTTCCATTTCAAATCACTTTGCAAAAACCAGTTTCCATTCATAGAAATCATTTATAAATCTCACACATCATTACACATTTATCATTTATGGTTCTCAAAACTATTCATTCAGATTCTCATTCATTCTATACTTCACAATACCAAGTATGCACCCCTTTCATGGGTCCACAATCAATTCCACACAATTCATATATTCCATGCATTCCATGTTTTAACATTTTATGAAAATCACCATTTGAAACATTGTTCTCATATGAAACATCTCATGAATCATTATCATGCACTTAACACATTTATTATGCATTTATCCCATTTATCAACATTTTACAAGATATTAATCAATATAGGTCTGGGTCCTGATTTGGTATACTGAATAAGATCCTGGTCTACCGAAGATCCCTGATTCGGTCGATCGAAACCTTTCGGTCTCCCAAATCTCTGTCAGTATATCATTTCCCCTATCAGAATGGTCGTCAAAAATCTCCTGATTCGGTCGACCAAAAACCTTTGGCCATCCGAATCAGTGGCTCAAGGGATCCCAATTGGAGCAATTCGACATACCAAACCTAGTTTGGCATATTATTTTCTACGATTGCAAAAAACAACCTCTAGCTCATGCCATCTCTTCTCCCCTAACTGGGAGTAACGGGAGGACCCAATAAACCAACCTCATAAATCACAAGTAAATCATGGAGTGTAGACCTTTAAGTCTACTGCAAAACCCCTCAATCCATTCACAAAACCATTAAGCATGTTGTTCTATAGAAAATCACAAAAACATCAAGCTCATATGAAGTTACCGTAGCATGCATTCGAATTCATCATCAAAATTCCACGAAATCAACATAAAATTGCAAGATCTCATCACATTCACGTTATTCATCACATTTCCATCATTTCTCCTATTTTTGCATGATTTCTACATCATTAATCATGATTTAATCATATGAACCCTTAAGCCCTAAATGGTAAACAAAGAAGAGGGGGAAACACGTACCTTACTCCAGTGAGCCTGCATACCTTCGACGTGGCTCCTCCGATGGTGACAAGCACGACCTCCTCTCGTCCGACACAAGGCTCCCTTTCTCTCCCTCACTCAGTTCATCTCTGGTTGCTCCACCTCACTTCCGCCAGTCCTAGCCTTCCTCCTCCTTACGTCAAGCCTCCATAAATCCTCATCGCTCCACCTGCAACGTCCCGGAATCCTACCGGCCATCACTATCGGCTTCTCTGCCACGGACGGGATGGAGTGTGCAAGCCTCCTACTAGTGCTCATGGGAGGAGTGGGGATGGAGCTCACGGTGAAGGGTTGGAACCTTGACCCAAAACCCAAATGCAAACAAAGACCAAGTCTCAAGTAGCTCTCATCCTCAAGCACGGGTCCCTAGGTGCACATACAGGCCCACATGAGCTAGAGAAGACACACAGCTAGAGAATCCAAGAATATAAATACAATGGTAGAGATCACAACAACAAATACAACATCTGATTATCCATTAATAAACCATATTCTAATAATACAACAAATTCCATGGTTTTACATTAAGTGGAAAATCAGGCACAAATGTTACATCATACTCTCTCAAAAGATTTTCGTCTCTGAAATTCACTAATCAAACAAATGGGAGTATTGGAACTGCATGTCCACTTCTTACTCCCAAGTTGCCTCCTCAACACCATGGTGCTGCCACTGAACCAGCACAAAAGGTGTCACCTTGTTCCTGAGGACCTATTCCTTTCTATCAAGGATCTACACAGCATCCTCCACCATGGACAAGTCTTCCTGTAGCTCACCTGGCTGAACTGAAATCACTTGGGATGTGGCGGCCAAACATTTCCTTAACATCAAGACATAAAACACACTATGCATGCCTGAGAACTTTAGAGGCAATTTCAACTGATAGGCGACTTTCCTGACCCTTTTGGCTATCTTATAGGGTCCAATGTAGCAAGGACTCAGCTTTCCCCACTTCCCAAACCTAAATATGCTTTTCATTGGTGACACCTTTAGGAAGACGAAGTCTCCAACCTCAAACTCCAAAGGTCTATGCCTCCGATCAGCATAACTCTTCTGCCTACTCTATGCAGTTGCTAGTCTCTTTCTGATCAGATCCACTTTCTTTATATGCTACTGCACAATCTCTGGCCCCACGAGCTGTCTCTCGCCTACTTCATCTCAACAAATAGGTGTCCTACAGGGTCTACCATACAATGTCTCATATGGTACCATACCTAGGCTAGAGTAATAGCTATTGTTGTAAGCAAATTCAATCAACGGAAGATACTCTTCCCAGCTCCCTCTAAAATCCAATGTGCAGGCCCTCAACATGTCTTCTAAAGTCTTGATAGTCCTCTCAGTTTGCCCGTCTGTCTGAGGATGGAAGGCTATGCTAAAATACAGAATGATGCCAAAAGCCTCTTGCAATGCCCCCTAGAATCTAGATGTAAACCTGGTGTCCCTATCGAACACATTGGACATTGAAACCCCATGCAGTCGAACTATCTCAGCTACATACAACTCTTCCAACTGAGCTAATGGGAGATTCACCCTCATAGGTAAGAAATGTGCTGACTTTGTGAGATGATCCACGATCACCCAGATGGCGTCGTTCTTCCTCTTGGTCTTGGGAAGTCCTGTCACAAAGTCCATTGATATATGCTCCCATTTCTAAACTGGAATATCCAGAGGTTGCAGCATTCCCTCGAGCTTCTAGTGTTCAATCTTGAACATTTGGCAGGTTGCACACCTCATCACATGCTCAGCTATCTCTCTCTTCATTCAAGGCCACCAAAATTTTCTCTTCAAATCTTTGTACATCTTGGTACTCCCTAGATGAACCGTATACTTAGACTGGTAGACTTCATCGAGTAGTCTCTATTTCACTTCCTCCACTTGAGACACATACAAGCGCAGATCATATCTGAGTCTTCCATCTGCACCAATAGAGAAGTGAGGCGCCTCTTCTACCTCTAGCTTTGCCCAAGCCTCCTACACGAAGGGGGTCTAGTTGCTAAGCAGCCACAATAGTCTCCAATAATCTTGGGTGAATAGACATATTTGCCACCCAAGCTCTAGCAGGTCCTTGAGACTGTCTCAAAGGTCTACACCCAACCAAATCTTCTAGCATACACCATTCCTTGATCATCAGGTTAGGCATCATGTGGGTGCACCAACTCAGGACATCAGCGACTACATTAGTCTTCCTAGGGTGATAGGATAGGCTAAAGTCATAGTCCTTGAGGTATTCTATCCATCTTCTCTACCTCTGATTCAAATCCTTCTGAGTGAAGATATACTTTAACCTCCGATAATTTGTAAATACCTTAAACTGCTTACCATACAAGTAATGTCTCCAGATCTTCAGTGTAAATACTACTACAGCCATCTCCAAATCATGAGCGGGGTAATTTCTCTCATGGTTCCTCTATGAACCTTTTGTAATAGCCAAGCAAGCCTAAGCAGCTTCTAATCTCTGTCATTGTTTTGGGTCTGGCCCAACTGCTGATTGCTTCAACTTTGGTTGGATCTACTTAAATCCCCTCATCTGAAACAATATGGCCAAGGGATGTGACCTCTTCCAGCCAAAACTTATACTTAGAGAACTTTGCATAGAGTTGGTGTTGCCTCAAAGGCTCTAGCACAATTCTCAAATGTGTCTGGTGAGTCTATACATCAGGAGAATATACGAATACATCATCAACGAATACCACAACAAATTGATCAATGTAAGGTCTAAACACCTAGTTCATCAGGTCCATAAAAGCAGCTAGTGCATTCGTCAACCCGAATGGTATAACCAAAAATTCATAATAGTCATACCAAGTACGAAAACCTGTCTTATGCACATCAGTTTCTCAAATCCGTAGCTGGTGATATCCTGACCTCAAATCAATCTTTGAGAAAATTGAAGCCCCTTGAAGCTGGTCAAACAAGTCATCAATCCTGGCTAGAGGATATTTATTCTTGACTGTGATCTGGTTCAGCATCCGATAATCAATGCAGAGACAGAGTGAACCATCCTTCTTCTTAAAGAACAGTATCAGTGTACCCCAAGGTGACACACTCGGCCTAATAAATCTTCTGTCCAACAAATCCTGAAGCTGATTCCTAAGCTCCCTCAACTCCATTGGTGCCATTCGGTAAAGAGCTTTCGAAATAGAACTAGATCCTGACACCAAGTCAATCTAAAACTCAACTTCCTGGTGCAGTTACATTCCAAGCAGGTCCTCTAGAAAAATATCAAGATATTCTTGAACCTCTGGTATATCTTGTATCCTGAGAGCAAAAGAAGAAGACACAATCACACTTGCCAGATATCCCATACAGCCTCTAGATAGGTGGCGGTAGGCTTTGACTGCAGAAATTATCTTCTTTTGTTCTCCCGATCTGGTACCTTGCACCACACACCACCCTTAGCCTGGGCATTCTGCCAAAACTCTCTTCTTTGCACAGTCGATGATAGCTAAATGCTATGCCAGTCAGTGCATTCCCAAGATGATGTCATATTTTTGCATATCCATCACTATCAAACTGACTCTGAAATCTTGGTCCCCCAACTTCACATTAATTGACCACAGATATTTCCATGCAAAGCTGTGCTCTCCTAGTGGGATCACCACGTCAAGATGGAAAGCCAACCTACCCAACCTGTCTCCAATCTCAATAGCAAATGACTCAGAGATAGAAGAAAAAGAACTCCCTGAGTTAAACAGGACTCTAGTAATACGATCAGTCATAAGAAAAGAACCTAGATATCATATTATAACATCCATCACCAACAACAACATAGGGAAGAGTACCATATACAGCAATACATAAAGGGAAAAGGTTACAATTCATAACATGCCTCTATTCCTTACCCTCTACAACGTCCCCCTGAAGGACCAGCATTAGGAGTAGTTGTGGAGAACACTCACCCCTTGGTTGGCTGACAGGGTGTGTCTCCAACTGGCTTCGCAGGATCAAGACAATTTCGCTGAATATGCTCCAACTTTCCACAATTGTAGTTGACCATCTTTTCTGGATTCTACTGCCAATGGTAACACTATGTTGCCACATGCCCTATACGCTCACAAACAAAATAGGATTTCTTCTTTTTTGGGCCACTGCTCGAACCAACCTGACTATATCCAGCTCCTCCTCCCTCAGCCACAGATTCGGCACGCTCCTTCCTTTTCTTCCCAAAGCTCCCAAAACTGTCCGAACTCTGCTTCCCAAAAGTGGAAGACCGTGGAGCAAACACCTTCCCTTTACCCTTGGAGTGATCTTCCAGAAATATTACGATCCTTCTTATAGCGAGCTGCCAATTCCAATGCCTTGGTCAAAGTGGGATACTCGTAGCCTAAGTCCCTCAAGCTGAGTGCTGGAGTCAATCCCTCCAAGAACCTCTTGGCTCTGCGCTTCTCGGTATCAAATGTTTGTGAGAACTGCTCCAATCTGGTGAAGGTCGCCTCATATTAACCTACAGTCATGCTACCTTGCTTTAGGTTTCTGAATTCTCTGTCTAGTTGATCCCTTTCGTACTCTGGAAAGTATTTCTCGTAGAAGGCCTCTCTGAATTCCTCCCATGACATCATCAACAAATCAGCGTTAGGGAACTTCATGCAGTGGGTGGCTCTCCACCACTGGTCGGCGTCTCCCTTGCACTGAAAGTTAGTCAATCTGACCCACTTCTCATCTAGGCACTCCATGCTTTTCAAGATCTTCTCAACCTCAAGCAACCAGGTCTCACAATCTTCTAGCTTGTCCTTGCCATCAAAAGTCGATGAGCTTAGACGACGAAACTATTTAAGCCAGGGATCTGCCTCGGTCCCATCTATGTTGTTCTTGCAGAAAGTTTGAGCAAATCCCTACATCATGTGGCTCAACTCCTACTGAATGCCTCCCCAACCATTGCCCTACTCCTCGTCAGAACTTACTGTGGGAGTCCTGCCTTTGCCACGGCCTCTAGGCGACATCTTGCTACCACCACAAGAAAACAAATAAATAAATCAGGTGCTATAATTCATACCAATCGTGTAGTCCAATTAAAACCACAATTGGACACCCTAAGCTGGTGCACTTTGTGAACCTACGCTCTGATACCACTCTGTAATGCCTCTTGCACTACACAACAGTATGGATACTACGCAAAGCTAATAATTAAATTTAATTTAATAGAATTAAATAAGTAAAACCAAACACCCAGACCTGTGTGTGACTAAAGTGGCTCTGAAGCAATGCACTAGACAAGACTGCACCTCCTGCTAAGCACCTGAGATCAGGCAACCAAAAGCCACGCTAGAGTGACAGGAATGTCACCCAGTATGCGTCCCAAAAACAACGAAAAAACTGGCAAAAACTTTACATGTTAGAAAACCTCAAGAACCTCAAACACCGAAAAAGCCAACACACGTAATTCGATAAAACTAGTAGGAGATATGCCATTTCAAAACTTTTATTTCGTTTCCTTTAAAATTTCATGCTCACTTGCAAATCATTTATATAAGCATAAAGCGATTTCTCGTTTAAAAATCCCATCTCAAAACACAGTTCATTTTCAAATCACACTTATCACGGTTGGAAACTAACTCAAATCACAATCTCAATTCATATCTCAAAACTGATTGTATCACCCTGACAACAAGCGATTGTCCTAGCTATAAGCAGTTGTTGAGACTCCATCCTCGACCCCACTGCAGTGTCGCGGTGAACCACCCCACGTAGGAGTTCAACTACCCCGATCGCAGCCTCAAAAGCGTACCCTCACTAGTACAAGTACAGAGTGTGTCCTCACGACGTCCTGGTACTTGAGCACATGGGGACTCTAACCCTAAACCCGACCAGTACCGACAGTGATGGTAGTCTAAGTCTATCATACCCCGAGTCCTACAGTACCAACATAGTCTCAAGGCTCCTACCCTAGATTGCAACTCCGCAATCACGACCAAGGACACGTCTCCAACATTTCTAGAGGCCTCATTACCCCTACCAGCAAGTCCTGGTCTAAATGTGACTCCTACAAATCTCAAAAATCTCTTTTAAAACCATATGCAATTTCCATTTCAAATCATTTTGCAAAAACTAGTTTCCATTCATAGAAATCATTTATAAATCTCACACATCATTATTCACATTTATCATCTATGGTTCTCAAAACCATTCATTTACATTTTCATTCATTCCATGAATCACAATACCATGTATGCACCCCTATCATGGGTCCACAATCAATTCCACACAATTCTTATATTCCCTGCATTTCATGTTTTAACATTTTATGGAAATCGCCATTTGAAACATTGTTCTCATATGAAACATCTCATGAATCATTATCATGCATTTAACACATTTATTATGCATTTATCCCATTTTTCAACATTTTACAAGATATTAATCAATATGGGTTTGGGTCCTGATTCGGTATACCGTATAGGATCTCAATCGACCAAATAGTCGACTGAAACCTATTGATCTCCTAAATCTCTATTAGTATATCATTTCCCCTAGCAGAATGGTTGATCAAACTTAGTTGGTTGTCCGAAATCTCCTGATTCGGTCAATCGAAAACTTTCAGTCGTCCAAATCAATGGCTCAGGAGACCCCAAATGGGGCAATTCGACATATCAAACCTAGTTCGGCATATTATTTTCTACAATTGTAGAAAACGACCCCCATGTCATGCCATCTCTTCTCCCCCAAGTGGGAGTAAGGGGAGGACCTAATAAACCAACCTCATAAATCACAAGTAAATCATGGGGTGTAGACCTCTAAGTGTACTTCAAAACCCCTCAATCCATTCACAAACCATTAAGTATATTGTTCTATAGAAAATCACAAAGACATAAAGCTCATATGAAGTAACTATAACATGCATTCGAATTCATCATCAAAATCCACGAAATCAACATAAAATTGCAAGATCTCATCACATTCATGTTATTCATCACATTTCCATCATTTCTCCTATTTTTGCATGATTTCTACATCATTAATCATGATTTAATCATATAAACCCTTAAGCCCTAAATGGTAAACAAAGAAGAGGAGGAAACACGTACCTTACTCTGGTAAGCCCGCATACCTTCGATGTGGCTCCTCCGGTGGTGATGAGCATGGCCTACTCTCCTCCAACACAAGGCTCCCCATCTCTCCCTCACTCAGTTCACCTCTGGTTGCTCCACCTAACTTCCTCCGGTCCTGACCTTCCTCCTCCTTGCATCAAGCCCCCTTAAATCCTCATCGCCCCACCTACAACATCCCGAAATCCTATCAGCCATCACTACCAACCTCTCTGCCATGGATGGGATGGAGCATGTAGGCCTCCCGCTAGGGCTCACAGGAGGAATGGGGATAGAGCTTACGGGTGAAGGGTTGGAACCTTGTCCCAAAATCCAAATGCAAACCAAAACCAAGTCTCAAGTGGGTCTCACCCTCAAGCACATGTCCCAAGGTACACATGCAAGCCCACATGAGCCAGAGAAGACACACAGTCAAAGAAACCAAGAGCACAAATATACTGGGAGAGATCACAACAAACACAACATCTGATTATCTATTAATAAATCATATTTAAATAATACAACAAATTCCATGGTTTTACATTAAGTGGAAAATCAAACACAGATGTTACACATTATCATGTTTTCTTTTATTTTATGAAATTCATATTCTACTTGTTATCTTCCATCATAATTTAACAATTATATTTAAAATTTAGAATTCACTTTTTCCTATAGGATCGACTCATATTTTCCTTTGTACCATATAATACATCGTGTACTCGTATTTATTACTAGATATTAAAATTCAGTTGTATTAAAATTTTTAAACAAATGTGAATATGGTAAAGAGTACATTCGTTCCATATTCGATATATTCACACCCTTAGTTGCCATATATTGGACAATTGGTTGATGAATTGGAGAAATTAGGTAAAAGGAGGATGTTTCATTTTATCCAAGTGGATGGACAATTTTAAACTCCATTTTTTGTTGAATAAAAGAAGAACTTTAAACTCAAATTTCAGTTTGTATTGAAGAAATTGAATAAATTAAGCTAGTTAAAAAGAGAAACAATAATTGATAAACATAGTTCCATTTTTAATTTAGGGGAAACAACAATTTGGTACCTTGATGTTTTCAACGTTCTAACGATTTGATACCCAACATTTGAAAATGGACATTTCACTACTTTAACGTTTATAAAAAACAACTTATTACTGGAACTCCTATCGTAAATACAAGAGTATAAACTTATGACCAAACTACCCTCCTACATTTTCATAGTTAGGTATTAAATCTTTAAAATTTGTAAACATCGAGATACCAAAGTGTAATCATTTTATTTAGGATGGGAATCTAACCCAAAGGTATCACTATAGGATATAGAAACGAGCATTTTCAAACATTAGGAACTAAAACGTTAAAACGCGAAAAACATCAAGGTATATTTTTTTCCTTTAATAATGGACCTCATAAGTGATTTTCTATCATATTCGGTATCTAACAGGCTTACAAGTTGTAGCAGATCATGCATGGACGGAATTGGGTAGTAATAATTGAAAATGTAAATTGGTGTACTAATTATTACTAAATGTGGTAGTAACCTCATCCTACACGTCTTGTAAGTTGAGTTATTTTAAGGTCGCATTTGGGAATCGAATGTGATTACATTCAAGTTGGAGTTGTCTTGATGATCGTTGAAGTGATTATGACGTTGATTTAATTAATTTTGATGATCTCAAAAATGATTCTAGCAATGGCAAAGACAACGATGTATGTCAACGTTATTGACTTTGATAATTATAAAAAACTTCATAATAATATTAAACTACTAATTTTGATGTAATTAGATTACATTCAAATGAGGTAATTAAATTACGAAGGTAATCCAATTACGATATCTAATTTGATGAACCAAACATTGTAATCAAGGGTAGAATGTAATTAGATTACAGTATACTCTTTGATTGTAGCTAACCAAGCATGGCCTAAAAGCTAAACCTTCATTGCTCGCCCCATCAGGCCATCTGTATCTTGTCAATCATCTAAAAGCTAAACCTTCATTGCTCACCCTATTAGGCCATCTTCGTCTTGTCGATTATCATTGACAACATCTTCAATCTTGATTTCCATGTAATTGACCTCCATTGACATTGTTGATCTTCATTACCATTCTTACTCCTCCTTTGGTCGACTTCCAACAACATCAATTACCTCGATTCTCATCTATTAACCTCCATCAATATTGTTGATCTCCAGTGGTGTTGTTGCTCCACTCCTACTAGGGTTATTATTGGATTAGATTAAACCCATTAATCTGTTTGACCCAACCTATTTGTAGACACCCCAAATTTCTAATTTTGCAGGATGAGGATGTAGTGGCTGAGCTCTAACCCTATCAAGGTCCTTTTGATTCATGGAAACCCAATTGGGCCCAGGAAGGCCCACTTAGGCCCATGGAGGCCCACGAAGTCCATCAAGCCTGAATTGAACACACAAGGCCCATTTAACCTATTTGGGCCCATTTAATGCATTTGGGCCCATTAAAGCCCAATTGGGCCCATGGGGGCCCACAAGGCCCACATAGGCCCATGTAGGCCCATGGAGGCCCATGAAGCCCATTAATCCCACTTAAGCCCATGAAGGCCCACAATGAGCAACCTAGCCCATTCCTTTTCTTTCATCCTCACTTTATTTCTCCCTCCCCACATGCATAAAATGATTTTACCCTTTTTCA
>JAMKQA010232133.1:0-15453 GCA_024699735.1 Posidonia australis
CCCCCCCCCCCCCCCCCCCCCCGACGACGGCTCATCCAATGGCTGGCTGCTTGGAAGATGATGATCCAGTGGAGCTCGAGCTGATGATGGGCTTAGCATGGAGGTGTGAGCTCTGGCTTGTGAGAAATCAGTGGGGAGGAGTGAATTCCATGGTTAAATAAGAGAATTCAATGGAGAAGAAATGGAGTGTGGTTGCATTTGAAGAGATAACTTGTATTTTTGAGTAAAAATTAATAAATGAAGAATAAAAGTAATGATATTAGAGAGGAATAAATGAGTGTTGGGTTGGGAGAGCAAAAACAACAAGTGGACTAAGCCATTATGGGCCTATGTGGGCTTTGGGCTCAGTTTGGGCTTAATAAACCTTGAAAGAGTTGATTGGGCTTAAATGGGCCTTATGGGCCCAAGCGGGCTCAGTCAAGGTTCAAGCTCAGCCACCACATCTTCATTCTGCAAAATCAGAAAATTGGGGTGTCTACAGCTGTTGATGCATCTGGATGATGATTCCCAATTTCCAGATAAACTCTGATGTCATGATACCAAGGAAGCTCCACTGGGAATCTACTTCTTCTACTTCATGCAGTGTGTCGACTGATCTGTGCAGGTTATCGACACTTTCACTGTATCGTCCTCTGGTATGGATAGCCAGGATGCAAGAGTGGCCAGTGCATCTGCGTAAGCGTTCATGGCTTTGTTCATGAAAGAAAAGTGTATCTCCTCAAACTTGGCTATCAGCTTTAAAAGATGATTGTGATACGAAACTAATTTCAAGTCTTTGGTTCTCCAGTTGCCATTAACTTGAGAGATAACTAACATGGCATCCCCATGCACATGTAATCTCCATGCACCATGTTCTAATGTTGCTCGCAGGCCAAGGATACATGCCTCATACTCTGCCACATTGTTGGTGCACACAAATGTTAACTTTTGAGCGAGCGGGATCATCTACCCATGTGGAGTTTCTAGCACTGCCCCAATAACCATGCCTTTCCTGTTAACTGCACCATCAAAGTAGAGCTACCACTGATCTTTATCTCGCAGAATTACTGGCTCTTCTTCCTCCATGCTGAACAATATGTCTTCATCAGGGAACTAAGTCTACAGGGGCTGGTATTCTGCCAATGGTAAATCTGCTAAGTGATCGGCCACGACCTGTCCCTTCATCGACTTCTGAGTGACAAATGTGATGTCAAACTGCGATAAAAGCACCTACCACTTGACACATCTGCCTACTAGGGCTGGCTTTTGAAATAGGTATTTCATAGGGTCATGTCGACACAATAATAGGACTGGATATGCCATCATATAGTACCTTAAATGTTGTGTGGCCCAGACGAGGGATAAGCATACTTTCTCGATTGCGGTGTACTTAACTTTGCAATCATTGAACTTTTTGCTTAGATAATAAATGTCCCTCTCTTTACGACCTATTTCATCGTGCTGACCCAAAACTACACCCATTGAATGTTGTGTGACTGACAAATAGAGCAGTAGAGGGAACCCTAGTGTCGGAGGAACTAGGACTGGTGGTCTTGCCAAGAGTTTCTTGATTTTGTCAAATGCTTCTTGGCACTCCTCACTCCAGTGGATCTGTGCATTTTTCCTCAGGAGTTTGAATATTGGCTCGTAGATGGGTGTTAACTAGGCAATGAATCGACTAATATACTGCAACTGTCCCAGCAACCGTCGGACTTCCTTCTCTATTGTAGGGGGAGGCATATCAATGATGGCTTTGGCCTTGCTTGGATCTACCTCAATTATGCTTTGGCTGATGATGTATCCTAGCAATTTACCAGATGACACACCTAATACGCACTTGTTGGAGTTCAACCGCAGCTTGTACTTTCGCAAGCGGTTGAAAAGCTTCCTCAAACAAGCAATATGTTCTTCGGGCTCTTTTGACTTGGCAATCATATCGTCCACGTAGAAATCGATGTCTTGATGCATGAGATCATGAAATAAAGCTGTCATCGCCCTCTGATATGTGGCCCCAAAATTCTTGAGCCCAAACGGCATAACTCAGTAGCAAAATACTCCCCATGGGGTAATAAAGGATGTTTTCTCCATATCTTCTTCTGCCATCCGGATTTGATTATATCAAGAGAATCCATCCATGAACGACAGCATCTTGTATCCTGCAGTGTTGTCTACTAACACATCGATGTGTGGGAGTGGAAAGTCATCCTTTGGGCTGGCTTTGTTCAAGTCTCTGTAATCGATGCACATTCGGATCCGACCATCTTTCTTGGGTATCGGAACCACATTTGCTAGCCATTCTGGGTATAGGACGACTTTTAGAAAACTGACTTTGTGTTGCTTCATTATTTCTTCTTTCAATTTCAAGAGCCATTGTGGTCACCATCTGCACAATTTCTGCTTGACTAGCTTGACATCAGGTTTAAGCAGTAATGTATGCACCACTACCTCGACGTCTAACCCAACCATGTTATCATAACTCCAGGCAAAGATATCTGCATATTCTCAGAGAAGCTCGACAAGTTTTGCTCTAGCCTGTGCTGTGAGTCTGGCACTTATTTGCACTTCTTTGACATCCTCCTCAATGTCGATGTTCACAGTCTCTGTCTCCTCTTGCACATGCAGGTTTGGGCCTTCAGGATCATCATCGTAAGGCTGGAATTCCGGTACCTTGTGACTTTCTTCTTCCGCCTCTGCATCCTCCTCCTTTCCGTATGCGATAAGCTCTGGAAGGACTTCCTGTTGGCACGATGTATCTGTGTCTTCAAAGGTGCTCGCTTCTTCTGCATTCTGCCCTCGATGGTGCTTCAGAATGGTCACTGTAACCCTAGTCTTCCTGTATGCACCTCTAATGATTTTTGGTTCTAAAACTGTGTCAGATTATTCTTCTTCTCGCACACAAAAGCTTTGATTACCATGTTGTCTTTGCACAGCATGTACAATAGGTGGGCAGCTGTCCTCTATCTGATTGATGTGAGTGCTGCTGCCCGGGTTCCCTCCTGAGCCTAACTCAGGATCTTTTTTTTTGGACCCCATCGCTCAAGTGGGGCCAAGTCTGATAGTACCACCTAGGCCCGCCTCCCAGTTGATAGGAGATGGACTCCTCTGGTCTAGCGTTCGAAAACTTGTTCTCTTTAAGGGTCACGATTGCAGACTAACCCAGTTTGACTGTCTGTTTCTCTGCATCCTCAATCACTACTGCCTTCCCTTTCTTGCGCCTCAGTTCATCCTGCGCATCCTTAGCCAGTACTGATAATTGCTCGTGAAATAAAACCTACAAGTCACTGAGCATGTTATCCACTTGAGCTACCACAACATTTCCTTCCTCTTCGTCGAAAGCGAAGTCCACATAGTATGCGTTGAAAGTCCTTAGTAACACCTTAGGTATTGATTTTGGCTTCCCTGGCTGTGATCCCTTCAAGACTGACCGCTGTTCTGAAGCCGTCACTGCTGAATCTGTCCCTGCTGCATCCCAAACTGCAATTGAATGGGTAGACGAACCCTCTACTGACTCTGGAGGCGGTAGTGCTAGCATGGCTATCCCTGAGGACGCGGATGATGTTGAATCCATTCCAAAAGTCCCTAATTTCCTCCTCCGAGTAGTAATCCTCTATGCATACCCATTCTTGCTCACTAACCGGCTTATTTGGCTCAGGCTCTGCAAACATCAAACTCTAATTGGAATCCAGCAATCCCGCACAGACAAAATTGTTTACATCTTGTGGAATAACGAGCTTTTGAGACTTACGACGCTTTGCGCATCTGGCTTGCGGCCCGTGCTCGTATCCCAATCCTTCAAACTCACGTCTTCTCTTCGCGGCAATTGGTTCTACGATTCTTTGGCCATTCCGCCCGAGAGGTGCTCCCTTCTCGTACCCCCATCTCTGACATAGATTCTCGACCATCAAGAAGGGGTTGCCAAAAGTGGTCAAATGACTGGCACGTTCGAGAATTGGAATAAAGTTGACCAGTTCAAAACGGTCAACACGATACAGCACATCAGAGGGTCTGGAATCAAAGCGGACAGTAAGGGATGAGACCGAAGAGACTGCCTCAGCCTTCTCCTTCTCAAGGTTTTCCGCCATCACAACGACGATGTCATTGTTCCAAGGGAACTTAATCATGCGGTGGAGGGTTGAGGGGATGACCTGATGCTTGTGGAGCTAGGGGAGCCCAAGCAGAAGATTGAAGGATGGCTCGAGGTCAACAACATAAAATTCAACCTCGAAACAAGCAGGGCCAATGATTAAAGGAATGATCAGGATCCCTAATGCATCGTGGTGCGTGTTGTTGAAGGTCATCATTCCCTTCACTGCTAGAGTGATGTCCTCTGATTTGAAGCCTACCTGACTCACAGTTCGCAAGGGGCAAACGTTCAAACCGACGCCATTATCGACTAGAGTGAGAGGAATGCAGAAATTTTGATATTGCACCGCGATGAAAAGGGACGGGTTGTGATTTGTCCCCGTCGGAGGAAGCTCTGAGCAAGAGAAAGAAATGACCTCAGGCGCGGCTATCATTCCCACCATGTTCTCCAAGGCCAAGGGTTGTATAGTTGAGGAAACATGGGTGGCCTGGAAGACTCTAAGGAACGCCTCTCTATGTTCAACCAAGGTGTGGATAATTTCCTAGATGGATATATCTACCTTGATCTTCTTTAGCTGGGCAGTAATGTCGGCTACAGGTGGATCAGTTTTGGTGGTAGGGTTAGCTCTTAAGGCAATTTCCTTAGGGATTGGACCAGGAGTGTGGGTTCTTGTTTGGGTAGATGAGGCCACAGGCTGGCTGGTCTTGTTTGCTGGGGCTGGGACCTTGTACACCCTTCCCGACCGCGTTACTTGTGCGCACATTTCGACGGTGTAACTGTAGGGCATGCGGTGGGTGTCCTGTGTTAGGTTGATGACCACAGGAGCATGGGCCCTTAACTTTATTGGGGTTGAAACCGGTAGAGAGGGTTCTGGTGCTTGGTGGGCTAGGTTATGCCTCAGTCTGGCTAATAGGCTGATTGTTGGTGTGGCGGATTGCTTGGTAGGTCCGACTACTGCGCGCCTCAGTTGGGTAGTTAGCTTAATCATGTTTACAGCAGAATTGACAGTTTCAAGGAAAGACTGACTCAGCTGATAAGAAGGGGATTCAGAAACATCATGGATGAGGCAAGAAGGATCAAAAGGCTCGGCCTCATCCGAAGAAAAGGAATACACTCCCGAGGTTCTTGGTGCATGCTTAGGCAAAGGCTGGCTAACTATATTGCCTGATGTGGATGCAGATGTGTGAGGTGTCCATGCAGCGGGCCTAGGCTCTACCTCCTGAGTGTTAAGGGTGATGACCTTGTGGTCAATCAGGCTCTGAATTGCATTTCGGAGTGTGTAGCAGTTGTCTGTAGAATGCCCGGTGATTCTATGGAAATCACAGAATAAATCCGCCTGAAACCATAGTGGTAGTGGATTCGGTGGCAGGCAAGGATTTCTGGAAGCCTCAGTAATGACACTACTTTGGGCAAAATGACACTCAAAGGCTCAACCAAAGGGGTGTAGTCCCTCTCAGAGTGTGGAGGTCGCTTGGTTCCAGAGTAGCGCCCTTGCCTTGCTGGTGCTGGCTGGTAGACCGGCTCGGCGGTGGTTGTGATCTGTGAAGTGCGTGGAGCCCTAGGTGTCGGAGAATAAACCACCTGATTCTGACCTGGCGGACTCACCATATTCGCTGGCATAGTAGGAGCTCCTACATATGCCACAACATTCCTAGCTGACTACTTCTTTCGGTCGAATCCAATGTTAGATCCATTGTTGCCGTTGTTATTGGTACTGGTTCCGCCGGTAGCCATAGTCTGTTTGGCGAATGCTGCTAGCACAGGGAAGCTTCTGCTATTGGGTGAGCCCTCTACGCGGGTGTCAGCTTTAATCAAGGCAGTGAAAGTGGAAATGGGTTGTATGCTTAGTAGGGCCCCAACGGTTGGCTGCGCTCCTTGAATAATTATTTCGATAGACTCCTCGTTAGAGGGTCTATCGCGCAATTGTGAAGCGAGGGCTTGCCAGCACCCGACGTACTCCCTGAATGGCTCGTAGGGCTTTTACTTAGTAGTGACTAGGTCCTCGCGCTTTGGGACCATGTCGAGATTGAAAGAGTACTGTTCCAGGAAAGCTTGACTCAGATCGTTCTAGGTCTTGATGGTGGCCATATCCAGTGATGTGAACCACTTCAGAGCTGGATCGGTAAGACTTTTCTAGAAAAGGCAAATAATAAGTCACTCGTCAGCTTGGAGTTGAGCGAGATCGCCACAGTACGCCTTAAGATGTGAAATTGGGCAGCCTTTCTCGATGTACTTCTCGAATTCTGAGATATGGAAGTTTGGAGGGAGTATCGCCTCTGGGAAGTAGCAAAGGTCTAGGAAAGAGAAAGACTGGTAGTCCCCACCCTACACTTGTCGAAGAGCTTTCTCTAGGTCGTTCATCCTAGCGAAAAGTGCATTAGGCATTGCTACTGACATTGAGTGTGCAGCTAGGGCGGGTCCCGCGTACGCTGTGTCCATTGCACCCATGTGCTCCTCCAAATCTATCATCTCGCCACCTGGTGCTATGGTGTGATGACCAGCGTACCCGTGTGTGTGTGCTAGTGGTGGTGTGTATGCTGATGCCTGAACCTGATGCATGGGTAAAGAAATGTTATGCTGTGCGGTGCATGCTGTTGTGTGTGGGAGCAGTAGCTGTTGAACCGGTATGGTCAGGTTCGTAGGCTGATGTACCCCCGCTAGCCCGAGAGGCTGACCACCAGTTGTTGGAGGAAGATGCTGTGTATGCTGTGGATATGACACTATAGGCAGAGTAGCTATGCCCATTGTCGGGACAGCGGGAAGCTGTGGCGACAGCTACAGTGGTGGAGTGACTGGTGCTGCATGAAGCACCTTAGTAGGCAGAGCAGGATCCTCAGGAACAGGACAAACAGGCGCAGTCAAAATGGGATCCAAGGAGAATGCCATGTTTTGCAACCTCAGAGCAAGAGCTAGAAGCTACTAAGACTGTATGGTGGTAGAACCATCGGTGGCAGTGCCGAGTGTCGGAATAGCAAGTGGCATGGATGTCAGAAGGGGCTAGAAGTTCAAGGATGCTGCGGGTTGGATTCCTATTGAAAAGACAATCGTAGCAAACTGGGTGTCAAGTGAATGAGGGTCAACAAAAGGATAGGGCACTGTCAGATCAGATACCCTAGAAGTTGTAACAATAACTGCCTCCGTTGCGGGCTCTAGACTAGTATGGGTCTTCCAGTGTCCCAAAATCGGAGAGTGAGGAACTTCAGGTGCTAGGAAGAAGCCACCATGGAGTGATGAAGGAATAAGTGATGACATGGCAAAAGAGTGAGGAGGGGCAGAAATAGGAATCCCTTCTAGAGCAGCTGGTGCAGAAGTCTCAGATGCTCGCTGGGCCATGATGGACCGCGAACGGGTAAGGACAAGGCTACGATTGCAAATGAAAGGACGACGCCTACGAGGAGCTATCGTTGAAAGCAACGAATAGCACAGGAATAGATAGTCGAGAACGATACCTCATGAACGAGGTCATAGAAAGGAACTCCTAGGCTCAGACCTAGGAACTCGCAAAGAACTCTATTCCTGAAAAAAGGAAAAGAAACCTAAAGTGTTAGTGAAGAAGAGAAAAAGTGAATATAAGACAATAGAAGAAGAAGATAAGTTAGCTATGCAATATTATTTGTTAGGGTGGCACGAATGGCACACATGCACATGAATGTTGCTAGCATGCTCTCTCTCACCATGCATGTCCCACATGGAGCTAACCATATGGGACGCACTCATGGGTTTGGGTTTTGACTTTGGTCAAAAAGTAAGGTCTCCATTCTAAATCCTGGCCAAAGCGCAAGCAGTGAATGGGTGGTGCATTAGTGGCCTCGTCTAGCACTGACATGACCCCAAACAAGGAGGGACAAACTAACAACACGCTCTATGCCAAAGCTATAGAATGGTCTGCCAGAATCGTCTTTCGCAAACTATGGGTAGACCAAGAGGAGAGGATGCATGCCCTATACGATCAAACATGCGATATGCTTTTGTGTCTTTCACTTGTGTTTTATTAAACCAGAGGGGATTGTGAGCATTTGCCTCTAGTTACGCCTTATTAATTGTTCAATTGAGTTTGTTTGTTTTAACCAAAGGGAACTATGAGCATTTGTCTCTTGTTACACCTTATCAATTGTTCATCTGAATTTGTGTGTTTTAACCAAATAGAGAGGCAAACAAGTCTCTACTCTCCTAATCATGGCAAATTCAAAAAGAAGGGGAAAAACACATAATTATGGCATCCAAAAAGTCAATCAAAAGGCATAAACATGGCATGTGCTGGTGTTGTGCTGAAGTAAGTGAATAAAAAGCAGGTGTCGACAAACAAAGCATGAATCAAGTCATGTGCAAGTGCGGTGGCATAGCAATAGTGTAAAGAAAGCAAAAAAGGCATATTCAGTCAAATATGTACAAGTAAATAAGAATAAGCAAACAAACATAATGTAAACAGACCAAAGACAAGTAGGGAAACCAGAATGAAAGCTAGAATCTGGTTATCCCCAGTGGAGTTGCCAATTCTTGTGACCATGTCGGTGGAACCCTGTGCATGGCTCTCCTCTATCCGGGATGCGTTGAAGCACATGAGGTGTCTCGATAGGGTCACGACAAAGATGGTGAATCCGGAGGAAAAGATAAGACTCGGAAACACCAAGGGAAGACAAAAAGGATAAGGAAAGGAGTCACCACCTAGTCTTTTAATGGAAAGACGAGGAAAACCAGAAAAAAAACACAAGAAAATCATGAAACAAGCAAAATGCAGGAAAGATGTATGCTTTGTGCCAAATGGACAATGCTAAAATGAATGTGGGCTAGAGAAAGGGTAAGGATTCTGGTTATGCATGGGAACGGAGTTAGACACCCCCATGCGCCTGAGAAAACTCGGTCTTTTTAGGTTTCCTACTGTCAATGGTCTACTAGATGTACGCCTGCTTATTCTAAATGCTCATGCAGAAAGTGACTGAAACATGCCCAAATCAAAGCGAAGAAATGAAATAAAAGGAAAAAAAGTTAATCCAAGGGTCAAATGTAGGCATTGTTGATGCCGCTTCGCTGTATGTCCTTGGGTGATGAGGAAAATCGTGAAATTCTCGGAAAAGCGTCTCGTAAAATGGCAAAAATTGGGATAAATCAAAGAAAATCAAATAGGGGAAAATAATCCTCATTTTGGGACAATGTCGGCTTTGTAAAGCCTTTTAATGTACGCCCTCGGGCAATGGAAAACCAAAACAAGTGAAAATGTCTGGAAAATTGGGAGAAATCTGGGAAATGGGGAGAAAACCAAGCTAGGAAAGCGTACACAAAGCCAGAAAGAAAAGACCGAAAAAATTATGCAGAAGGATGTGAAAAGATATGCAAAGTGAAAGTGTGAATGTAAATATGAAAACTCCATGGGGTTTTGTGCAAAAAACCCAAATTTTGGAGAAAGCTGAAATTTCGAAGCCCAAATCATCAGAAATACATAGGAAAACACATTCTATGCAATTATGAAGAAATCTGGGGTCCAATGTGCATCCCTAGTCAAAATGAAGTTTCCTAGGGACCAAAATGCATTTTTACCACTAAAACATGCATTTAAATCAATTCAGTGGAAATTTAGGGTAAAAAAGCAAGAAAAATGACTCAGAAAGGTTCCAGAAAGGTTCAGGGGTAAAACAATCATTTTACCCCTAAAAACAAGCAACTAGAGTAATTACAGCAAATATAGGGGCTAAACTGTAAATTACCCAGTAGAACAAAGCATCCAGAAAAGTTTCTGAAGAAATCAAGGGAAAAAAATGTAATTTTCACTGAGAAATAAAGCATTTAGAAGAATTTCAATAAAATCTGAGGGTAAAAATGCAATTTATCCAGAATAACATGCTTCAAAGGAGTTTTTAAACAAGTTCAGGGTTTTTATGCAAAAAAACAAAGAAATATGCCTTCTGAAAAGTTTCAGTAAAGTCCAGGGATCTAAATGCAATTTTTCCAGAGTAAACATGCTTCTAGAAACTTTTCAATAAAATCTAGGGGTTTAAATGCAAATAAACCAAAGAAATATGCATTCTAAAAATTTTCTTTAAAGTTCAGGGGTTTAAATGCAATTTTCCCAATGAAAATAACCTTCCAAAAAAGTTTTAGAAAATTATGGGGGCTAAAGTGCAATTTTCACAACAAAAACAACATTCTAGAGAATTACAGAAGAATGTAAGGGCTTAAATGCAAATTAACTAGCAAAAATAAGCATTTTGGATGATTTTAAAAGAATATAGGGGCTTCCATGCAAGTTTCATAGAAAAATGAACTTTTAGAAAGATTTTTAGAAAGCTCAAGGTCTTTTATGTAAAATGTTTGAAATAAAATGCAATAAAGAAGAATTTGAAGGCCTTTGCTAAATTTTTAAATAAGAAAAATATTAGTTTAAATGTTCAAGGTGAAAATGTAATATTTTCAGTTTAAACTATATTCGAATTATTTATGAAAAATGAAAGGAGGACCTATTTGCAATAAAAGGACCTAAATGTAATGCAAGAAGGACCTGAATGTAAGAAAAATTTAAACTTCTGTATTTTAATCAAGATTTAATGTTTTATGTTTTTTTAAAAGAAAAACAAAGATACAACGGCACTGGCGACGGAGCTTCGCCGTTGACGTCCGTCAGGGGAACAAACAAGACCTTCCCGTGGTCTGATTTCAGATCAGATCCCACGGGAAGCAAGAAGGAGAGGTGAGGAGGACATCCAACGGATCGGATGAAGGATCAGACGGCTGCTTCTCTCCTCCCACCTCGCTTGTCGTTGCTGCTGCTCTGGCAACATGCTCGTGGTGACTAGGGCTGCTTGAGGCAATGGCGCTACGATCTAGGGCCTCTAGAGGGTTGAGGAGGAGTAAAGGATGGTTTTCCTTCATCCAAGAGCAAGGTCTATACCTCCCTATGCATATTGGACTCCACCTGCCGTCGATGCACGCTTGCTTCGACGAGCCTGGCTGCGGGGGCCATTCAGAGGTTGGAGAGGGATCTTGATTGCTCCAGAGACACGCGTGAGGCCAAGGGATCGTTCCCGTGGGGTCGGATTGCTGCGGCGAGGTGCGAAGCGGTGAATCAGGTGGCACAGGGGATCTTTTTCTCCAGCGACGACGGTTGTAGCGCCTCTGGTGACTATTGCTTCCAGTGGCTCGTGGCTTGACTCCGAGAACTCTAGAGCCATGGGGCATGCCTGGGACGATCTTCAATGGCTTGGAGAGGTTCGGAGAAAGCTAGAGGCACGCGTTCATCTCTGGTTTCAGTCTTCTTCTCTGGTGATGGCAATGGCACCCAAATCCGGCGGTCTTCTACTGGTGCCTCCATAGTGATCAGAACGAGGCCGAAATAGCGGGTAAGCAAGAGGAGACCCAGGGGAGAAGGACCTAGGGTCCTAGGACCAGTGACAGGCCCCGGGCTAGTGTCCCCTCCTAGGGTGTCAGAAATCAACTCTAGTAGGGGTCCAGGAGCACAAAAAAGACCAGAGGCGACCTCTGGAACTGATCCAGGAAGACAGGGGGGAGACCTAGGAACACTTTCTAGTAATAATTGAAGTCAGGGAAGAGCATACCTGGCCTGGCAGTGTAGTGGATCGACGGAGACCGCCGGAGCTCGCTAGAGATGTCTGAGAACTCAGGCTTCTCCCCTCTACAAGACTCCTCTCTCCTCCAGCGAACCTCTAGCAGCTTAGGTTGGAGGTGGAAAAGCTTGGGGAGCTCACTTCTCTCCACACTTCGCAAAAAACCAAAAGCTCTTAATCTCTCCGAAAGTTCTCTCCTCCTTGCACAAGGGGGGGTATTTATAGGCCAAGTGGGTTGTTAGGGCTGGAATGGAGATAGTTAGTTAGTTAGGAAGTGGTTGTTTTGTTGGAGATTAGTTAGGAGTAGTTAGGTTTGTGGGTGATTAGTTAGAAGTGGTTTAGTTAGTTGGAGATTTGTTAGAAGTAGTTAGGTTTGTTTGACTTTAGGGTTTGACCTAGATTTAGGGTTTTAAATACGGTTTGACCTAGGTTTAGGGTTTTAATTAAGGTTTGACCTAGGCTTAGGGTTTTAATTAAGGTTTTACCTAGGCTTAGGGTTTTAACTAATGTTTGTCCTAGGTTTAGAATTTTGACTTGGGTTTGACCTAAATTTATGGTTTTAAATAAAGTTGACCTAGGTTTAGGGTTTTGATTAAAGTTTGACCTTGATTTAGGGTTTTGATTAAGGTTTGACCTAGGTTTAGAGTTTTAATTAATGGTGGTGGTTAGAGTGAGGATTGGTTGTTAATTAGAGTTTTGGCCTATGCATATTGGGGTGTCTACACTTAGATTGGCTATTCTCTGTTCTTCTACTCACTGTACCATTGTCTTCTGGCTATTAGCATGTACTTGCCTTTGTTACCCTTCGGCGTTCCCTATACAGTGTTTGCCACGCTTGGATTGTTGCGGAGGAAGTACTGTCACACCACCGATTTTGTAGGTCTGTGTAACTCGTACATTGACTAGTGTCCTCACTGTATATGTACTTCGACTACTAAGGAGCTGGAATGTCCTTTGGTAAAAGCACTTGGCCAAGATCCTGCAAACGAGAAAATTGATCCAAGCAAGGCTATGAGGACTATTACTATTGTTGTGGATTCTATTATTTGTGAGCAATTTAGTTATGTAAGAGTGATTTTTTGTTTAATCAAGAAATGCATGGTTTGTGACCCTAGTTGCTCGTTATCTGCATCTACTGCTTTGCTTCTTCAATGAGTTCATTATCCGGATCATTTGCTTGTTTAGTTTAGTCATTTGTTTGCCCTCAGTTAGGTTGGAAAGTTGTATGCCTGTTAGAGGAGGATGACACCTTCAACTCAGTTGCCACTACAAAGACTTGCAAGTCATTAGGTGGATCTCGCTGGGTAATAGTGGCACTCAGATTTGCTATGAGGTATTGCGGTGGACCTAGCTCCATGCCAAACTCTTTAAGGTCCTGCACATGCTTTTCCTTGTCAATATCATTGTCTTTTCTTTTCTTTTACTCCCTCATAGACGTGCGGCTTCATTCTAACCTTGTCTTGGAGGTAATAAGCACTCAATTTATTCAGAAGGCCTTTATTGCAAAAGGGTGGGTCAGTCCCTCAAAGGTATGATTTTACTGGTACGAGTAGAGCTACAACACACGCCTCTCACTCTTGGGCTGACTTCTGTCTTCGCCTTCTGTATTCTCTATTCGTTTATGCCCTTGCGAATGTATGTTCTCTTTTCTAGCTCATGCTCTCAGTCACCCCTAGCATTTTATCTCCCTCTTGGAGGTGTAGGATCCTTGTTGAGTTTGGACATTTCGTTTGGCTTTGATGTTCGGTGGATCCTTTGCTAACCTAGTCATCTAAGTAGTGATAATTGAGGAGGGATAATCCACTCTTACATTGGCGAGCTTTTCTAATTTTTCATCATTAGACAGAATGTTATTGACAAGCAACCTACCCTTTTAACTACTCTTGATGCTTTTTTTTTATGTTTTTCTTTTTCTTTTTATCTTTTGTGCTTTTCTATTTTTTTGTGTTTTGATATATGGTGATGCAAAAAAAAAACCAAAGGAAACACAAGAAAAGGATACAGCTCCAATTCTTGTTGTTGCTGTTTGTCGATGCCATTGAGATTTTTGGTAACTCCTTGCTATGCCACTGGAAATTGGAATCAAGACAAGAGCATCTGAAGCCATCACAACCATTATTGAAACAGAGACTGTCAATGTGAATGCTGAATCTGCTAGTGACATAAAACTGCATCTTTGTCTGAATTGATATCTGCTGTAACGATTGTCTCCTACTTGATCCAGAGTATTTGCATGTGCTAGGTTAGATCAACGCATGGCAATCTAGCAAACTTTAGGTTAGGCCCCCCACAGAGGAACAAGGACAAGGATGGTGCATATGAGTGTCGTCAGACAGAACTGAGAAAAGACAAGAACAAACTAGGCAAAAGAAGAACTAGAACAAGAGCAACAAATGAACGTTATGGAAAAGACAAAGGAACAAACTAGGTTAAAGATGCCTAATGGATTCCCTGAGAAAAACTGGGAGAAAGAAGAAAACCCCTAAGGTTCCAGCATCCTCGGAGCTTGCAGGCTCAGACACGATAAGGCCGGCTATTCTAGGGTGTGCACGTGTGTGTGCAACTGTGTGTGCAAGTGTGTGTGTGGGCTGCCTCCTGTGTGTTGACGACAATGCCTCCATTGTCAATCAAATCCTGGACAGCATTCCGGAGAGTGTGACACTTGTTTGTCGAATGCCCACGTACTCGATGGTATTGGCAAAACAAGTTAGCCGTATACCACTAAGAAAGTGGGTTCGGTGGCGGGCGAATCTCCGATGTCCGTAGGAACGGCACAGCTTTAGGAAAGATGTTGCTCAGCCATTCCCCAAGTGGGGTGAAGTCTCTTTCCTTATGGCAAGGCCGCTCCTGCCGTTGTTGCTGCCCTTGCTGAACCGACATATCACGACACGTCGGTTCAACGGTGACATGTGGATATGTAATGCGTACTGAACTAGATGCTGGTGAAGATAAAGATATGGATGCAAGTGCTATGTCTCGTGTGTTAACAATAATAGTCCCACGGTCGATTAAAGTCTGTATGACATCCCATAGAGTGAAGCATTTATCAGTCGAATGCCCTAGGGCTCGATGATAATCGCAGTATACGTTCGCATCATACCACCGAGGGAGTGGAGTTAGTGGGGGACGCGGATTCGGGAGTCTCAAAAGCGACACAACTTGAGGAAAAACAGCACTCAGCGACTCTCCTAGTGGAGTGTAATCACTTTCAACGCAACAACCTCATTTCTTCTTAGGTTGCTGTCCTTGTTGAGCTGATGCGACAAGATGCATTGGCTTGACAGTGGGAGGTGTGTGCCTAATGTGCGGTGATGACCTATGTGTTGGAACTTGATCCTGATGTTGAGGTGAATTCTGAATATGCCGTGTTGTGTGTGGTGTTGAGTGCAAGAGCAACAGCTGTGGCACCGGTATAGCTCCGGGTGACGGACTCGAGAAATGCTGTACCCTCGCGCAACCAATGGGTTGACTCCTAGGTGACTGTGATGCATGTTGTGAACAATGCAATTGTGGTGCAGGTGGCAGACATAACGCCCCCATCGTCGAAGCAGTATGATGTTGAGGCGATGGTATGGGTGATAAAGTAGTGGTGTGAGCTAGCAATACTATAGTGGTCTGTGTTGGCTTTATTAGACTTATCTTGATTTTGATGATAACAAAAGACTAATGTGCTTTATGAGAATATTTAATAGTTCATATTTGCAAGGAAGATCATTGAAAGACTCAGAAGATTCAAGCATAAAAGGGACGATATTTGAAGAAGAAAAAAGATCCATGTGCTACCAAGAAGAATTCAAGATGAAGGAAAAGGAGAAGAAAAATTAAATAATATTT
>JAMKQA010232134.1:0-15071 GCA_024699735.1 Posidonia australis
AAATTGGTGGTCTACTACAGCTATTAGGTTTCCTATAGTTGCAAAAATGACAAAAGATTTACTAACGATTCCGACGTCAACTGTGGCATCGGAATCTGTATTTTCTGCAGGAAAAAGATTATTAAATGATAAAAGATGTTGATTATCAGAAAAGTCTGTAGAAGCTTCCGTCTGCTTAAAAGATTGGTACGATACGGTTGATCGTTTTCAAGATTTGAGCTTGAAGTCTGAATCAGAAGAAGACGATGATGCGACATCAACTTCAACAGGCAGAACAGACTCTCCAAAAGAATAATTCTTGATGTAAAAATTGAAAAAAAAATTAAAACAAATGATGTAAATATCTTTTATATTTTTATGTAAAAAAATTGTTGTATTTCAAAAAAAAATTTATTGAATTTTTTTTTTAGGTCCAATGGGCCGGTCCGGCACACATGCGGGCCATGGGCTTTGTTGGGCCCATGGTTTGTTGCAACAGGCCCGGCCCGGCCCAGCCTGGCACGAATTCCATCTCTACTTGTTGCGTCCATGCATTGTATTTTAATAAGATACATGTTTAGAAAGTGGATATAAATAACCCTAGAAGTATTTTATTACTACCTTTAGCTTATCCTAAAGTTTTAAATTGAAATTTGTAGTTTTTTGTGAACTCCATATTTTTACCCTGTTTTCACTGATTTCAGACGTATTTCTTATTGTTGTTGGAGTGAAGTTCAACACGAAATTGACGTTTAAAATCATAGCCATGAGAGTCAATAAAATTATAAATTTAGTTTTTTTTTCCCTTGTTTATTACAGGTATTTTTTGCTTTTATTATGTGTGTGTGATAAACTCATAATGAATACTCTTGTTTGGCTTGTATTGGGGGTCTCCATGTTCTTTGTTGTTAAATTTGTACTTCCAAATTAAACGTGCATGACATGTGTCTTAACTCTTAACATCATCTTTAAAGAAGTTAATCATCATCCACCATTCGAAGATGCAACTTAGTTGACAATTTGTTTTTTTTTGCATATTAATTAAACAATCAGGCAAACTACGCAGTTTAAGCTTCTCTTCAACCAGTTCAGTATTGTTTCTAGGTGGTTTCTGGTGGTTTTACTAGATTGTTGATTCTTCTGTTTCTGGATGAACCGGGTTGAACTTTCCTGCATGTGTGTTTTTAAAGCAGATATTCTTATCCAAGAATTCTCTTGGCGGTACATCTCAATGCAAATATCATTGTTTCTATTGTCAGTAGTGACAGATAGCGTATGGATGCTAAATTTCAAGTGAAGGTATACTAACTTATGTGATGTCCTTCAGGTGTGTGATTTTGGCTTGTCAAAAATTAAGCGGAGTACGTTGGTCTCTGGTGGTGTCAGAGGAACTTTACCATGGATGGCTCCAGAATTATTAAGCAGCAGCAGAGTTTCAGAAAAGGTAGTTTACTGTTTTCCTGCATAGGAATTTTTTCAATAAAAGAGAAACATCGGACAGGAATTTTTTCAACAGAGGCATGGCAGGCATCTAGTACAGAGGGGAAAAGCATAGAAGAGACTAAAGCTACAAAATCATGTGTATACATACAGCCTCCAATTGTCCAAATTTTTGTCCTGTTTCACATATAGCTTATCTATCATGCATCTCTATTTGTTAGCAGTAGGATATTCTCAATATTGTTAGGATTGGATTCACCGATCATTTGCAAAAACATAAAAGAACAAACACACATGGAACAATGATACGAAGATATACATGGAAACTCATGTAGGAAAAACCATGAGGCAAAAACAAGAGAGAGAATCCTTTATAGAACAAGATTCACATAAAGATCTGAGCCTCAATCCCATGTACCTCACTCTAAGTTCACCTTTCTTTCGGTTTTTTCCTTTTTACGACGATAAAGCACAAGTTACCTCTCAACGGTGATGTTACATAAGTATAAATTGTATGAATCTTAAAATCTTAGGATCCATTTATTCAATTACATATAATACATGTATCCATTTAATAAGAGCCCATTTCACTAGACCAATATAATGTAAAACCACACCAGATCCTTCATATACTCCAACAAATATTATGGAATGGACTTCCATTGGAATGAAGTGTCGTGGATTAGAGAAAATGTTTACTATCTTCTCATTGATAAGGAGAGATTACATATATATAGGGATAACTAACCATATGGATATCCCATAACTTGTATAACCCTGATATAATACAATAGGACACAAGATTGTTCTAACACTCTCTCACAAACTAAAGCATATATATTAATTATGTGTAGTTTGTTACAAAGTAACTCAAATATTCCAACACTCAAACCTTTGGTGAAGATATATGTAAATTGTTTGGATGATGGTGTGTATAGAGTAGCAATGATCTCTTTTATTACCAAATCACACACACAGTGATAGTCAATCTTTATATACTCTGTACGCTAATGAAACGTCGAATTATTAGCAATGAAAATTACTTCACTATGAAAATTGCTTCATTGTTAGCAATGAAAATTCCTTCATAATTATCAAAATGCATAGAGATGGGAACCTTCACTATAAGATCAAGTTCATCTAACAACACATCATTTCACATGTTATCTATGTTATGGAGCGATATTCTACCCTTACACTGGATTTCAACACAACATTTTGTTTTTTACTTTGCCATGTGACCGAAGCTCCTCCTACATACATGCAATACCCTAAGGTTGACTTTCTGTCTCTTTCATCACCAACATAGCTTGAGTTTGACTATACTTCTACTTGGAGGTGCCCATTCTTTTCGCAAATCAAAACCTTTCTAAGTGTGTCCTTAATGTGTAGTAATACACAAAGAGCATCCTGTCAATGGACTACTCTAGGCTTATGCATAAATTGACTGAGAAGTCCTACTACATAGGAAATATAGGAAACATTTGGATGGATAACTGTCGAATAAATTAGTTTTCCAATCAATTGTCGATATCGACATACATCCTCGTATACTTTTGAAGAGTTATCCCAAAACATTGGGCGTTGGTTTATTGGAGTGCTTTCTGACGTACAATCAAGAAGATTAAGAACGTATTTCCTTTGTGACTTGCAATCAATGTCATCTTGTTTCTTCCATAAGCAAATGCAATATCCAGAAAATACTTGGACTTATCCATATCCTTGACGTTGAAGTGCTACTTTAGATACTGTTTTGCCTCATCAATTATTGAACTACCACTCCTCGTGACAAGCATGTTATCCATATACACTGTCAAGAGTACACAGACACTACTATCTCTTGATGAAGATAGAGCGATCCATAGTACACCTTATGAACCCATACTCTGTAACAATGTTGTTGATTTTATGAAACCATATTTGTGGACTTTGTTTTAGGCCATAAATAGCTTTTCAAAGTAGGCAAACATAATCCTACCCTGAGTAACATACCTTAAAGATTTGTTTCATTAGTACCTATTCTGCCAAGTCACTATAAAGGAAGTATTTTTAACATCCAACTTACATAACGTCTACAATTGATTTATAGCAAAAGAGTGCAACGCACATAGAATTTAAACGAGTCATAAGAGAGAAGGTCTCTGTATAATCTACATCAAAAGTTTGTGTAAAACCTCGGACAACCAGTCGAGCTTTGTACCGATCCACAATCCCATCTGATTGATATTTTATTGTGTAAACCCAACTATATTGGTTCCAATAGGACAAGGAATCAAGTCCATGTATCACAAGATATTAGTGTTTACATTTTTTCATCCATGTCAGCCTTTCAATGAGTTAGGAAAAGTGCTTCTTTGTAGTTTTTAGGAATAAACTCAGTAGAAATTGACATGGCAAGGCTACGGAATGAAGGGATAAGACAATTATAGGAAACTAAATAAGAGATAGGATAAGCAATAGTAGATTGTTTATCCTTCTGAAGAACAATCAGTATGTCAAAGGCCAACAGTGGGTGGATCCACAGATGTAGTGGTTGACTCAACAAGGCGTGGCTGATGTGGCTATTGATAATGATGGTACACTTGTACAGGGCGAGATGAAGATCTTGCATCAAATGTGGTATCCACCTCAAGAGGAGGAGGGAGAGGGACAACGGTAGAAAGATTAGCAACGAACTTAAAGAAGGATTGAAACTCAAAGAAGGTAACATCTATAGACACAAAATACGATCGAGTAGAAGGATGATAAGATTTATAACCCTTTTAAGTAGGAAAATATCCAATAAAGACACGTTTGAGAGATCAGAGAGACAATTTATTAATGTTAGTAAATGAAGCACTTTAGTAGGTAAATGAAACAACTACATATCAGTACTAAACTTACGTAAAGGAATTTCCCCACCAAGAACATTAGACGACATCCTATTAATATGATAAAAAACAATAAGCACAGCATCAGACTAAAGAAATTTTGAAACATTCATTTGCAACATAATGGTTTGAGTTACATCAAGAATGTGTTTATGTTTTTGCTTAATGATATCATTTTGTTGAAATGTATGGGATACAAGAAGCTTAATGTAGAATGCTTAAGGATGCATAATAATTTTGAAGATTATTTTAAACAAATTTCAAAGTACTGTTAGTACAAAAAAAAATTTGGAGAAGTAGAAAATTGATTTATTATTTTAGAAAAGAATCTTTTGATAATATCAAGCACATGCATTCTATGCTTAAGCA
Organism: Posidonia australis; assembly: GCA_024699735.1. NCBI lineage: Eukaryota > Viridiplantae > Streptophyta > Magnoliopsida > Alismatales > Posidoniaceae > Posidonia > Posidonia australis. The sequence goes on from JAMKQA010232134.1 coordinate 4,659, forward strand.
AATAAAATCAAGAAACACAAGAATAATCATCAATAAAGATATATAATACCTATAATGAGATACAAACTGGACACGAGTAGGATGAGATATCATAATGGATCACCTTAAACAAACTCTATCTAGTAGTAAGAGACAAACCCTTATAGGTAACACGATGATGCTTATGTAATTAACACGACTTGTGAGTAATAAATTGAATAGAGATCCAAGGAAGAGTTTACTAGAGTTTACGATGAGAGAGATGATCAAGACGTAATACCACAGAAGGGACGACTCAGGAGTGGTAACCACTGATACCAATCCTCGAGGTATGTCATCATGAATCAACATGTAAACACTACGATCACGTACATAGTCTAAATCAATTTTTTTTCCATCTGCAAATCCTAAAAAGTGCAATGGAAAGGAAAGAATGTTACAAAATAATAGAAAGCTTTGGTAATGACATTGATAGACAAAAGGTTAACCGAAACATCTATAATATAAAGGATTTTATCAAAGATAATTTGAGAAGAGGCTTGACCACCTCTTCCTCGGACATGGGATAATGACTATCATTGGCAATAGCAACAGAACGAATGTCGTATAAACTAGAAAGATGGATAATCAAATAACGAATTCCAAACCTATGAGTGGAAGTGCCATAATCTATAATCTAGGAACTATCATGAGAAGTTAAAAAGGCACTTGTACCTAAGATGGTGGCATGCAAGTTGGTAACAAAGGACTTGGTAACTTGCAACTAACGGAACTTCTCATAGTCAACATTGGATATGGTCATTGTAGAGGGTGCAATCCGATCATCATACAAAGTCTCTGTGCTCATATGTTGAGTCCACTGAGGTTGACCAAATTTGTCCCAACACTTGTATGATGTGTGATTGGTCCGATCATAATGATCACACTTGCGAGTATCGCACTCCCTTTCCAATGAGCGACCAAGGCCCTGTTCATGACCATGAGTGGCGCTAATCATGGTAAATTGGTCTGAAACTAGCGTAGGTGTCATTATAGAAATCCGTAGTACACATGAAAGGTGGACGAGAGAGATGAAATGCTATCGACTCCAAGAATCTAGTCACAAATCTGGGATGGGACCTCAAGATTGAGAGCAATCAAGAAGACGGCAACATCGAGCTCCTCATGGTATTTTTTCATTTTGGAGATATCAACCACAAAGGGTTGATAAACCTCCAACTAATCAAGAAATGTATGGAGAGTGGCATAAACATCAGTTTGTTGCATAGTGAAGAGTTGCTCATAGATCTCACAAATGTAAGAAATATTTTTCTCATGCCTGTAAGTGCTTTGCAACGTGTCTCAAATCCTCCTGACAAGTTTAAGCATCATAAAGCCTCGGGATACATTCTCCCCCGTGTTATTTACAAGTCATGAAATGACAACACAATTATCGGCAAATCAATTTTCATATATTGCTTCTTTACATTTGGGGGGTTATGTGTGAGATCTTCTCTCAAAGGCTTGAGACCACAACAAATAGTTTTTACCATTGAGTTTCACTGAGGTAGTGTTGAAATTTTTTACCAACATGTTACAAGAAGATGAGGAGGAAGCCATTTTTCAACAAATCAGCATAGATGAGGCACAGACAGGTCTGAATCGGCACCACAGAGTCTGATCAGGAGGTGGGGCGGTTTACTGCTGGACAGCACATGTCCAGGACTGAGAACACATCAAAATCTTGTGCAGCAGCCTAAATACATGAGGTGCAACCAGCAGCTAGGTTGCAAGGGCCGTCGGAGGCACAGTAGAGGTAGAGAGAATGGTGCAGTGGCTCGGAAGGACTGCCGCTAGGCTGGTGGCTGCTTCTGACTGTCGGCAGACCTCTGCTGGCTGGCGGTGGCTACTGCCCTAGTGGGGGCCCGTGGCTGCTACAGTGTCCCTTTTTTTTTAAAAAAGAACCCTAAACCCTTTGGTGTGGAACCTTGTTGTGGATTAGAGAAAATGATTACCATCTTCCCATTGATAGGGTGAGATTACACACGCACACACATAGATATACGGGTAACTAACTGTATGGATATCCAATAACTTATATAACTCTTATATAACACAATAGGCCACAAGATAGTTCTAACATAGTAACCTGAAGCATACACAATAACTTACAATTCTAAACAAATGACAAGGTGCAATGGCATGGGCAGGTGGCACTTACAACAGCCTTTCGCTGTGCATATTTTTGCCTCATTTATTTACAAGAATTTTGTTGTGTTGTGACTATAAACATTAAAGTTGGTTCAGGAACGGTTTAACAATGTTAAAAATGAAATATCTGGGAATCTAATATATCTAAAATCCCGTTAGCATTTATAAGCCATTTGGACACTTGTTTCACTTAGACAAAATAAGTTCCTTTCTAAAAGATAATATGTACCATATCATCATTCATCCATGCTTACACCCAAATTATTATGAATCAGCAAATATTTTAATTGTTGACATCCCAGTATGATATCATTGACATGAGAATTCTAAGTTTCTAATGCGTCAAGTGTGTTTTTCTGTTGGAATTGACATTTTGAGACTTCTGATAAAAAAATACTTCTTTTGCTTAAATGCTTGGGGCATGGCAGGTTGATGTATTTTCCTTTGGCATTGTCATGTGGGAGATTATCACGGGTGAAGAACCTTATGCCAATATGCATTATGGTGCCATCATAGGTACCCTCAAAATTCCTTGATATAACTATTAGCTTTGATTTACATTGTGGTTCCTTGTCATAATTTTAGCTTTGATTTACATTGTGCCCTCTTGTAACAATTTTTTGCTTTGAAATGTACCATGCTTTTTTGCAATAAATTCTGGCTTTAAATAAGTTATGTGTAACTTAGAAATCCAAAATAGTGCTAGCCTATAGGTTCTAACCATGCTATTGTAAATTCTGGCTTTTAGTTTCTTGAATACCAAACAATGTCATTCTGGAATAGCATTGGATCTTGACCATCTTGGCACAGAATATGTCCTTTCTTCTAAAACATTCTTACGGGCCAATGCGGTGGTTGCCAAACTTTGCCATCTGTTAAACCTTTCTGTTCATTCCAACTAGTTGTTCTTTTTCCTCCATCACCTGAAGGATGATACTGTGCTGCATATGTGTGACGAAAATATGCTGTACTGAACAAAAAAATTCCTTCTATCCCTCTATAATTCGTCTCTTTTGTGCTGGACTAGAATGTAGACTTTAGTAAATTATATTCACCCACGTCTCCACAGTCCAGTTAACCTTTCCATGCTTTTAGCGAGAATTCTATCTGCACGTCATTCATTTCCACACTTGCTAAGTATATCATGATAACACAGGAGGTATTGTGAACAACACACTGAGACCACCAGTGCCTAAGTCATGCGACCCGGACTGGAAGAAGCTTATGGAGCAGTGTTGGGTTGCCGATCCAGTGCAACGACCATCCTTCACTGAAATAGCAAGCCAGCTACAGCTGATATATGCGACTCATAAAGGTAAAACACCCAGTGCCAAATAATGGTATTTGGCCATCTAAATTTTTTGTTGTGCATTTTTCGTTCTATGTCCAGGCTTTATTCTTTGAGTGTAGATCACATACTTATGCGCATTTGTGTGATAGAGGGAGGGGCTGAGTCCTATTGTTTTCCGTGTAAGAGTACTATGGTGTGTACTGTGAACACAATTCTTTTTTTTGCAATTAAATACAATATTTTGTTGTTTGTAAATCAGATGTATGAAAGAAAAGGACATGAAAAATATAAATTTCTTGTAATTTTTTATATTTCATGTATTGCAAGAACGTGTTGAGAATGGAAAGAGAGAAGAGGGATAATAGAAGAAATTGTAAGAGTTTTAAATTGGGAGCGTTCGTGAGGTGGCTGTTTTTTCCTTCTCTCCATTTTAAAGGTGAAAGAGAAACAGACTATTCATTTCTTGTTGATTTGTTTAAGTAATATTACATTGACGCTTAACTCATGGATGGTCAGATAGTTAATTTGAAGTTCCGATGGTCAGGATAATTTGGTGAATTGAAACTGTAACTCCAGAACCCATGGGAGGAAGGGTAGTGTTAACTGAATGGGCAATAAGATATCATCTAAAGTATTTTTCCTATCTAGCTAGTACCCTAAACAAGTTATATGGACCCCCATGCCTCCAATGGAGGCGGCAGATAACAACGTGTAGGATATAGGATGTTTGACTTTCTAAGGATGAAGCACAGGCATTATGAGCAAGAGTTGACTTCAACCCAAAGAAAAGTCAAAATGTTAGTCTTTTCACGAGACCATGCTGTACAGTTCTCAGAAACCGTTTTCATTTATGAAACAGGAATTGTACTGCAAAAGTCAAAATCGAACATGGCAATCATACCATCAAAGTCTCATGAAATATATACCAAGTAACTAAGCAGATTATTATGATTAGTGGTGTACGGTGTCAAACTAACAAAAAAGTCAAGTCATGAAAATGTTTAAAGATAGTGATCGTTTGCAAAGCAATAACCTTGAAGGATTGAAAAACCTTAGGGGTGTTGTATACATATAATCAATTAAGTATCAAATTTAATAGATCTCATTAAGAAAATTGAAAACATTTACTATAAAGGTCATTCATACAAGTATACACAATGATTTATGCTAGTTTGGCATTCATCCTACTCCAACTTTTATACACCACTGCTTTGTAAAGTTTCACTACGCTCCACCCTTAAAGGAGTAGAGAAAAATCTATTTACACCTTTCACTAAATCCTTGATAAGGATGTAAGTACACCTTCTTTTACAATAGAATGATTGAAAAATTGGAAAAAAAGAGATCACAATAGAAATGAAGTTTTGGTGATCTAGATAGGCTAAAAATGATAAGAATTATAGAGTCTTGTATCTTCAAAAGTCTTAAATGTTTTTATATAGGCCTGTAAAAAAAAGAAGCTATTAAAATAATTTATGTTGGCATCTACAGTATGTAGTGAATGTTCGCGTGGATGATCAAAAAGTCACTAAAACAGAGCTCTAGCGAACGTTCGACAATTTATTATGTTGAATTCACACCTCAGCAAATGTCCGCAACGGACGCCCGTTTATGTTTTGTGTTGGCCCCTCTTCTGGTGGACGTCTATTTCTGATTAGAAATGATTTTTGAATAAATATTTGTTGTATACCTACAACCACAATTCCACCAAAACGGCAATAAACCAAAATATCTCTAAACAACAAATTCAAACTACATTGACCATTAATATCTTGAATCACAAACTTTAAACATCCAAAATTTAAATTAACTCATATAACATCATCAAAATATCATATTTAAATTCTAACAATCTCTCTCTTTTTTATGATGGCAAAAAATATGACAAACTCTCCATTAAAATAAGAATCACACAAACATCAATATCCACAATCATTCATTTAAATCATTCATTGAATCCATAATCCACACGTAACATAAGACAGAATAAGTATCAAAAATACATATTACTCTCCCTTGCTATATTTAAAAAAAAAAAGACAACAAATAAATAAACAACTACTGATTAGGTGAATCAAGAGTAAAACTCTTATCAAAATGATCCATCCTATCAATGAGTTCCTTAAATACTTCATGCATCTCGCTACGAATAGCTTGCAACTCCGTTGTAATATCATCCATAGAAACCGAAGTGCGAGAAGGAGATAAAGCAGCAATCCTAATAGGAAGAGTATTAGTGTCGACCCTTGTCATTAGAATCAAACCAAAGAGCTTGTATTGCTCATCTAGTTGAACAATCCCCTTCTTAAGAAATATGTGACTCAACAAAAGACCAAAAGGAGAGAGACAAAATCTAGTGATTCTTAAGTACATTATAGACATAGAGATTCCACTTGATATTGTGATTCTGCATAATGCAAAACACTGCAACTAACAAAATAGTGAAAACCTTACTATAATGACCTAATCTCATAATAAGATTCCTAGATAAAACATTGGCAACCATACAAACATGATGCTTCAAATAAGTAAAAAATAAATTTGAATGGGGATTAACTCCTAGAATAAGTAAAGTTTGATAAACCTCACTACTAGACAAACCTCATGTTCAATAAAACCATGATAAAGATCAACTTCTCTACTAGGAAGATAACAATTTTTAGTCAAATAGTCAAGAGTAATTTTTAAAGGACGACCACTAATAGAAGAAAGAAGATAGGTGTCTTTATCCTCTAAATTATTGTAAAATTGAATTACAAGTTTAGAATAAGCATGATTATGATAATCAAAAGAAAGATATTTATAAAGTTTAGCTTTCATGAGATTTTGTTAAATGCCAAAATTGATAAAATCTGCTTTGAAAATAATGCGCTTAATATGGAGATTATGACACATTAAACGTTCAAAGGTAGTAAGATTAAAAGAAATAGAATGAGAATTTGGTCCTAGGGAATGTTCTGGTCACGATCCCTTATGCTTGGAAGCAAGCTTCTTACTTGAGTGACTAGAGGTGGCCATGGAGATGAATTTTGGTGAGAAGCTTTAAGATCCAAAGAGATATGGTGAGAAAATGTTAGATCTGACAAGAAAACATTAGATCTGGCAAAAAAAAACACTAGATCCAGCAAGAAAAGGCTCGAAAAGGAAGAAAAATGAAGTGATTGACCAAAAAATGGCAAAGATGAAGGAGATCTGGTGACGAAAAAAAAGGTAGTCATCAAAGAAGGAGAGAGGAAAGTATGCATGAGAGGCGAGAAGAAGAAAAGTGAAAAAAAGAAGTGAAAGAAACAACTTAAATAGGACATGAGTTAGTCCATTAAGTCCTACAATAGATAGCTGAAAACTTCCTAAGATGGAGGTAACATTGCAAATGTTCATCACGTGTTGAATTAAATCTAGTGATATATTTGAGCTAATATAAAATTAATTAAAGTATTATAGGCTATTTTTTGATTAAGCTCATTGTAATGATATATTTGGTTTTTTGGATTGAGCAAATTAACATCTTAAGTGATGTGAATCAATATGTATAGAGGCCATTAGGACATTTTTCCATTTGTTGATAGACTAAATTGGAAATTTGCAATAATATATACTTCTATATATTAGGATCATGGTCTCAAAACCCTAAATTTTTAGCCTCTCTTCTCTCTTACCTCCAACTTGAAAAAGAGTAAGAAAAAGAGCAGCTTGGTAGTTTGGAAGACTGGATCTAGACAAGAGGAAAAAAGGAATTTTAGGTTTTCTACTTGGATTCAGATATGCTTCCATATTTACATTTATTCATGATGAATATAACATAGAAAGATCATAAATTACTAATTAGATCTTGAAATACATTTTTTGATATAATATTTTTGTGAATATTTCGAGATCTGAATTTAACAAGTAGTCTTAGAGCCTAATCATGACTTTTCATCGTAGAATATTGTGTTTTGATACAAATCATGTTGAAAATGATTGGCTGTTTCTTTCTCTTGTTGTTTCGTGCGTAAACAATCCTAAAGTCGCATTTTTTGTTTATCAAAATCATAAATATATTGCATTTAATCGATTTGGATGTTCGACTGCCTCCAGATTGGGCTGTTCCATTGCTTACAAGCAGGCTCTTGCGAGGCACCCTTCCGGCGGTAGTCTAACCATCGAAGGCTTCAGTGCCGCCATCTCCCTTCTTGCTGTGTATTTTTGTAGTCAGTTAGGCTTTCTTATTTTTCGAGTATTTGGGTCCAGGTTGGATCCATTTAACTATCCAATTAGTTATTTTATGATAATTGCATAGTAGCCCCTGCTATTTTGTGATAATCATATGATGTATATGATTTACTGGAAAACCCACATAACTTTATGTTTTCTTATTTAGTCCTGAGTTTTCTAAAATTTTACTGTTAAGTCCCTAAACTTTGACATTTCTTCCAAAATGTATTTGCATAGTTAACATATTGTTTATATTAGAATTAACTCTTACTTTAAGTTTATTTAATTCCAATTATCATGCCTTAATGATTAATAGTCAGACCATAAGCTTTAGAATCAAATAAATTCATTATTGGTGATCAACAATATATTGCCTTTTATTTGAGAATAGATTGATTAAAGTAACATTCTACCAAAGTAGGCTCTCTTGGCTAGATTAGTCTATTCGAGATAGAAAAATGTTAGTGTATTTGAGATTCATGTGGATAGTAGTCAGCCCAAAGGAAGATTACTATTTGATCGAATATCAAGTATACCTATAGTAATAAATTCGTGACAATTATATGATTGTATCATGTAGGTAATTAGTCGGTCTAAAGGAAAACTTGTTACTTGACAGGACAAATGGTCAGAATTTGATTACTACAATGAAGAATACCACTTGTAAATTGACATTTCTACCAAAATGCTAAATGTTAATGTTGTGTTAAGTATCTTAAGATGGGTCCCACCATCAGTTGAATTTATTTGTTTGTTTCTTTATTCTTAAATATTAAAATGATTCACATTGGACTAACTATTCTTATGGTTTTTAAATTATTTCTAAATTTATTCAGTAAATGCATCTGCCTCAATTAGTGCCAACATAAACTCAATTTTAATGCTTAATGGCGTCAATTTCAAATATTGGAAAGTGAATGTCATGATAGTACTTGGGTACATGGATCTTGATTAAGCCCTTAGAATGGAACACGCCCCTACTTCAGAGTTCGACAGTTCAATTGAAGACAATAAAACTTATGAAAAGTGGGAGTGTTCCAACAGACTAAGTCTGATGATCATTAGGCGCGCCATTCCAGAAACCTTTTGAGGTACTATATCCGAAGAGACTACTGCCAGAGAGTTTTTCAATGACCTTGAGAAACGTTTTGCCAAGAATGAAAAGACAGAAACTAGTACGCTAATGACAAATTTAGTTTTTATGAGGTACAAGGCAAAGGAAAACATAAAAGAATACATTTTTGAGATGTCTAACATTGCTTCAAAACTAAAAGGACTTAAGCTGTTAGAAGACTTGTTCGTGCATTTAATTTTGATCTCTCTTCCTCAGCAATTCAACTAATTCAAGATCAGTTATAACTACCAGAAAGTGAAATGGACTCTTAATAAACTCATTTCTCATTGTGTACAAGAGGAAGAAAGACTAAAGTAATATAAGATAGAAAATGCTTATCTGGCCTCCACCTCTAAGGACAAAGGCAAAAGGAAATTACAATCCAATGAAGCTGCAGTGGTTTTACCCAAGAAGTAATAGAGGCAGATTGAGTTTACCTGCCAATTTTACAAGAAGGGTGGGTACAAGAAGAATAATTGTACCAAGTATCACGCATGGCGTGTTAAAAAAGGTACATCTTTTACTTTGGTTTATTCTGAAGTTAATATTACTTCTGTACTTGAACACACTTAGTAGATAGATTCTGATGCTACTACTCATATAAGTGTGTCTATCCAAGGTTGCCTAAGTTATTGGACATCAAGTGATGGAGAAAAATACATCTTTGTAGGTGACGGCAATGATGTTCAAGTGGAAGCTATTGCTTATTTTTTATTGTTGTTATTGTTGTTACAAACTGGTTGTTTTTTGAATTTGAAAAAGAAATTTGTTGTACCGTCTTTTAGGCGAAATTTAATTTCTGTTCTTGTATTAGACAAATCTGGTTATTCTTGTCTTCAAGGAAATAGAAAATTAATTCTTTTTCAAAATTCTAATATTATTGGTATTGGTTGTTTGGTAAATAATGAAAATTTATATTTACTGGATATAATAGTTTCTTATAATGAATCTTTGCATTCTACATCTTGAGATACGAAGCAAAAATCAAGAGAGGATTCCACTTTGTTATAGCGTAAGCTTTTAGGACATATTTCTAAACATAGAATAGAAAGGCTTATGTCAGATGGAATTCTTCCTTCTCTTGACTTAGCAAATTTCCAAAATTGCATTGAGTGTATTAAAGGAAAACAAACTAATGTTAAAAGATTAAGTACTAATAGATGTTTAGACATTTTAGAACTAATACATACAGACATTTGTGGACTATTCCTTATGGCATCTTACAATGGTCCATAATACTTTATTACATTCATAGGCGACTATTCACATTATGGCTACCTATATCTTATTCATGAAAAATCACAAACCTTGGATGTGTTCAAACAATTTAATGTTGAAGTTCAAAACCAACTAAAAACGAATTAAAGCTGTTAGATCAGACCATGGTGGTGAGTACTATGGTAGTTATAACGAATCTAGTGAACAACGTCTAAGTCCATTTGTCAAGTTCTTGGAAGAATGTAGTATTGTTCCTCAATATACCATACAAGATTAAGAGCTTTTTAGGCTTGGCTGGATATTATAGAAGGTTCATACAAGATTTCTCCAAGATTGCAGCACCTTTGACCAGGTTGACACAGAAAGAGGTTCCTTTTGTTTGGGACTGGCAATGCGAGGAGGGTTTCAATGAGTTGAAGACCCGACT
>JAMKQA010232135.1:0-14541 GCA_024699735.1 Posidonia australis
GTTTCAAATCAAAATTCAAAGTTTTTTTATCATTTTCATGGACTTCCGTAAATTTACCGCGTTTCCACCGACATTTCCACCGATGTCCGACACGTTTCTTATTTTTGTCGGACCGAAGTCCGACACGAAACCGACGTTTGATTCTATGATAAGGCCAAGGCAAATCTACTGTAAGTACGACTCATGCTGTCATAAGAAACAACACTAGTAATAGGATGCTAAGTACATGATCGTATCCTTTTTTTAAGACAATTGGGATATCAAGATTAGCAAAGGAGCCTTCCGAAAGAGAGGATGTTGGCATGAGATATGGGAGCAAAGCATCAGGGTACTAGGGATAGTGAGAATCGGAGCATGATGACAATGATGATAAGTATGGACAATATAAGGATGAAGTGGTGGTAGTAGTGGCGGTGGTGGTGAGTGAACAATGTGAATGGACTTACACATCTAAGGAGTAGAATCTAAGACAAAAGAGTTACCCCTCTTTGAGAAGTAGGGAGTAGACTTGAAAATGTGGCATTAGCTGAGATATATTGATGTCGAGTCAACGGATCGATGCAACGATAGCCTTTTTGAGTAACAGAGTAACTTAGGAAGACACATTTGGCTGCACAAGGAGCAAGTTTTTCACATCCTAAGAATGGACTTAAACAAGTGTAGTACACCAAAAAATGGAGGAAATAGTGGTGAATTACGATATAAAATGGAGAAAGGAGATCATCCCTGAAGTAGGGAGGATGGCATATGATTTATCAAAAAATAGGAGATAAAAATCACATGTCCTTAATATAACTTAGGTACATTCATCTAGCACAATAAGGTATGGATAACATCAAGAAGATTAGGCAGGTTTGTTTCCACGAGAGGGAGTGTGTAGGTGGGTTTCCACGAGAGGGAGTGTGCAGGTGGCTGCTGCGCAGTCGCTCTCCGGCGCCCGCACCGGCGCCACCTTGCTTGCTCTGCTCTGCTGTGTGCTTCGTCTTGCTCAGACCTACCTTCTGCTGCTTTGTCGTGGTGGAGGTTCTGGTCTGGTTTGCTTCGTTGACTAGTTCCTTCTGGTGCTACGACGAGGTGGAGGTTCTGGTCTGGTGCCTCTTGCAGGTGGAGGTTTCTGGTTAGTGTTTATCCCCTACTTCTGGCTGGCTTCTCCGGTCTGCTCGGGTCTCAGGTCGCCTGGGGTATCCTGGTTGTTGGCCCAACCCTTCTGAAAGGGGGGGGGGCTGCCGACTTGGGTGCGTTTGCTGCTCCCTGTTTCCTGCGACTTCTTGCGGGTTTCTTCTGGACGCGCCTCTCCCTTTGCTGGTAGCGGTCGTCGTGAGTCCTCGGGTGCCTTGCTACCCTTCTCTTTGCTAGGGTGGGCTTACTTTGTGATCACTGACTCTGCATATGCTCGCTCCGGGGAACTGGTTGCTGGTCGCTTCTCCGGCGATCGCTGAACTCCTCGTCGACTGGTAGTTGCCTTGTCGGGTTTGCTTGCGTGGTGACTTACGTGGCGTTTTGTGGGTGCTGAGTTGGTTGCTGCGTGTTCATCCTGGTCTGCCCTGTTTGCTCTGGTGGGGTCCTCGTGGCTGCCTTCGTGTATAACATTCCCCTGTGATCCAACTAGCGCTTAGGTGGATGTTACCCTTGCCTCGCCATGGGCAAAGGTAGGGCCCACTCTTCCCACGCTAATGGCGTGATGGAGGGAATTTCACCTTCTGACGGGAGTCAACCTACGGTCAATCGTCTCGTGGGTCCTGCCGTTGCCATTGATCCTGCGTTGTCTCGGGGTTCCTCGGGGGTCGCTGATAAAGGTGTCTTATCTCGAGGAGTGAGAATCAATGTGTCTGTGTCTGCCAGTTCGGGATTGGGTGAAGGCGGGAATCGAAGCGCTTGTCATGTGTCGCCGCCTCCTGCGATCAGTCTTGTATCAAAGCGTTGGGATGCAAAAAAGCATGGGCGCAGTTTAAACGTTAGTGGAAGGCGTGCTGCCACGTCGGATGCTAAGTGTACCTTGGAATCTGATGCAGTTAACGGTAACGAGGATTTTTCAAATGTTGTTGGCGGGACCGCAAAGCCTTTTGGCGCTTCATCTTCTGTGGGACCCTGCCCTGTTGGTAAGAACTATGTCCTTGGGTTAGGTGCTGCTAATATGGAGGGGCCCACCTCTGTTGTCTCGAACGACTACATGAATACTTCTTTAGCTCCCCCTGTTGACCCTGTTGTGCCCTCTGAGTCTGACCTTGGGCTTTCTAGCAAAGATTACTCCTCCTTCCATCCCTCTGACGATGATGTTGGCTCCGACAACCACCAAGATGGTCTTGCCTTTTCTCATACTGCTGGTGATGGCTCTCCTTGCTGTCGACTTCCGCCGGGCAGCCTTGGCTTCCACCGTGGTTTCCCTTAGTTTATTGCTCGCGGCGGTCTCCGTGGTAGGGATCAGCGTTCTTCTCACCGACAGCCGACCTCTCGTTGACTGGTTGCTGGGTAGGAGAAGCTCTCCTGGGCAGAGCGTACTCGCGGCAAGCAGCTCCCATTGGTGGCGTCGGATGAAAGATTGTTGCCTTCCTTTGAGCCCGACGTGTTGGATGGGCGACCTGGTGTTGACTTTGACCCATTTGAGGTGTAGAGTGCTTTAAATCGGTGGACTAATGTCTTAATGGGGTTTGTGATCGGTACCAACCCTGTTGGGCTAGGACTTCCACGATATCTTCGCTGGCTTTGGCGTCTCTCTAGCTCCATCGAAGTCAAGCCTCATGGTCACGGTTTTTTCCTTTTTTAGTTCAGCTTGTCGAACAACCTTCGTCGGGTTCTTGACGGCGGTCCTTGGTTCATCGTTGGTAGGCCTTTTATTCTCAAGCAATGGGGCCCTTCTTTCCGCTTTGAAGTTGAGCAGCAAACGACTGCCCCTATTTGGGTCCGCTTCCCCCTTCTATCGCTGCAATACTAGTCTCCTCACATGCTTGGACGGCTTGAGAGTGCTCTGGGCAAAGTCGTTATGATGGACGGTCCTACGGTCGAGGCCTCCCAATTGGAGTGTGCTCGGATTAGTTTTGAAATTGACTTGGATTTTTCCTTCCCGTCCTCTGTTCCAGTTAGGAATCGCTTGACTGGAGAGCAGGAGGATATCCCTGTGATTTATGAATGATGCCCTTCTTCATGTCGTCATTGTTCGACTTTTGCCCATTCTGCGAGCTCCTGTGTAGCCAAAGCGGTGGTAGAGCTGAAGGGTAAGGCGACTGTTGTTGATTCTGGTCCTGTCTCTGGCTCTTCTTCGCACCTCGCTCAGGGCCAGAGTGAGGCGTCGTGCCCCCTTGCTCGGGGTGAGGCAGTCGCTGGCAGTTCCTCCTTGGTTCACCTGCCGCTAGAACGTGTCAAGGTGGGTACTTGACTCTTTGGTGTAGCAAACACTCTGCCCTCCCATGGACTGCGCTCCAAAGTCGCTATCAATCGGTCTGTTACTAACGGATCTAAGGTCTCTGCCTCCCCCCAAGTGCCCCGTAAGATAGCGGCCTTTAGAGCGTCCTCTAGCAACCGTTTCATGGAGTTGGGTTCCCTGTCTGGCAACAGCCCGGATGAGGGCTGCTCGTCTGGAGGTGTTGAACCGACGTCTTTCAAGCGACTGGTTGATTTGGTTAATGGAGTTTTGGCTGAGAGGGTTCCCCTTGACCTCCCTCCACTCCAATGAAGTTGCTCTTCTGGAATGTGCGCGGCGTTAACTCCCCGAGGTGCCACACTATGATTAGGGAGAAAATCTGTAGAGGTGGCTACAATATCGTCTGCTTGGTAGAGCATAAACTCTGGATGGATATTGCCACTTGGAAATTTGTTACCGCTGTGTGGCCTGGGTCTGCTATAACGCATAATCTTGCTGATGCTCCTGGTGGACGTATCCTTGTCATGTCTCAGGACAGTGCTCTGTTGGATTGTGTACAATCCTTTGCACAATGTTTGGGCTTTGCTGTTAACTACCCTGATTCCTCCTTCCGACTTGCTCTTGTTTACGCCCATAATCGTCCCTGTGAACGGCATGATCTCTGGGCGGAGCTCGAAGGGCTGCATGATCTGGGTAATGCTATGGTTGTAAGGGATTTCAACTGTGTTCGATCGACTGAAGATCACATTGGCCCTGGTGTCCTTGTCCAATCGGCGATGGATGCTTTCAATGGCTGCATCGATTGGGAAGACCTTATGGAGCTCCCTACCTTTGGTGGCAAGTTCACCTGGTTTAGCCGGTGGGACTTGGAGGCTGTTCGCTCCAGGCTTGACTGGTGCTTCGTCTTCAAATGTTGGCTTGATTGTTTCCTCGACTCAGCTGCTGTCATTAGTGATTGTGTTGCCTGTGATCATTGTGCCTTGGATAACATGCTTGGTAGGTGTGGTCTTAAGCCTCCCCCTCCTTCAAGTTTTGTAATCATTGGACGGCACACCCTGGCTTCTTGGACGTTGTCAAAAGTGGATGGCGACTGAGCTCCTTTGGCACCCGTTCTTTCCGTTTGTGTGCTAAGCTTGCTAAAGTTAGGCGATGTCTGTCGTGATGGGCCAACGATGAATTTGAGAATGCTTCAAAGACTGTGGTGCAACTGTCTACTGAATTAAGTGACCTTCAGAAGAATCGTATTAACGATGATTCATCATTGGTTGACTCTGTCTCCATTGATGCTCTGGAACAGAGGTTGCGCATCAAACTCCGAGATGCCTTCGGTCATGAAGAGTTGGTCCTTCAACAACAATCTAGGATCCAGTGGTTGGCGGCTGGTGACTCCAATTCCTCCTCCTTCCACCGTTCGATTCTCCTCCGGCATGCCCGCAATGAAGTTAGATCCTTGACCGTTGATGGGAGGATTATTCAGGACTCTGGCATCATACTGGCGGAAGCTCGCAAGTTCTTCTCGGCTCTTCTGGGTTCGTTGATGGTACGTGGTCCACTCCCTGAGATGGAGCTGCCCTTCATCCCTGCGAATGCCAATGCCTCGCTTGTTGCCAAGGTCACTCTGGAAGAACTCAGGCTCACCATTTGGTCTATGAATTCTAATAAAGTCCCAGGACCGGACAGGCTCAATGCCCACTTCTTCAAGGTAGCGTGGGACATAGTCAAGTACGACCTGTTGAATGTCGTCAATGACTTCATCAGAATCGGTCGCATGCTCTAGTCGATCAACCGCACATCTCTCAAGCTAATCCCTAAGATTGCTATCCCCTTACTCTCAATGATTTCCGGTCGATTGCACTATGTAATGTCTTATATCGTATACTGTCGAGGATCCTGGTGCGTCGATTGAAGCTCCTGTTGCTTGACCTCATCGACCGAGCGCAGCATGCGTTCGTTCATGGCAGTTCCATCTCCGATGCGTTTCTTATGGCCCATGAGATCGTTAGTGGATTCCATCTGGATAGACTCTCCCAAGATGGTGGCGCTGCTTGACATATGCAAAGCCTTCGATCTTCTTGACTGGAACTTTTTGCTTGCCGTCATGCGTCGCATGGGATTTAGTCAACACTGGTGCAAGCTCATCCTTTCCATGCTTCGGTCTACCTTCCGCATCAACATCATTGGAAGGCTCTCCAAGTTGTTTGTCAACATTAATGGTCTCTGACAAGGGGACTCCATTGCCCCCTATCTGTTTGTCATTGCTATGGAATCTCTCTCTTGTTTGCTCAAGCTTGCAGTCCAGGAGCAACGCATATTCCCACTGCGTAGAGGCCCTGAATCCATCCACCACATTCTTTATGCGGATGACCTCCTTGTCTGTGCCCGTGCTGATTTGCTCTTGGCCCGGGGCATCTGTGACACGTTAGACCAATTCGCCGTCTACTCTGGCTTGCAAATTAATCCTTTGAAAAGCTCCATTTTCCTTGGATGCTCGCGTGTGGACTCTGACCGCTTCTCTGCCGTGCTTGGGATCCTACTTGGCTCGTTTCCGGTTAAGTACCTTGGTCTTCCTTTGACCTCTAAACGCCTCTCTGCTGCCCTTTGTCGGTTGTTGATCGATAAAGTTAAGAAGCGACTCGCTGGATGGTGTGCGACCAATCTTAGCTATGCAGGGAGATGCATCCTTATTCGGGCGGTTCTGTTGTCACTCCCTCTCCATTGAATGGCAGTCCTCAAGCTTCCGGCAACTACCATTGTTGATCTTGAGCGTGTGGTTCTCCATTTCTTGCGGAAGGATAGGAAAATTCTGACGGTCTCCTGGGATGCTTACTGTAGGCCTCTTGTGGAGGGTGGGCTTGGCTTCAAGTGCATGGAGGATCTTAACAATGTGGCCATGTTGAAAAGGATTTGGAAGATAGCTAACGAGCCAAGCTACCTCTGGGAGAACTGGATCCGTGCCAAGTATCTCTTCTGCTTTCCCTTCTGGACTGTTCTCATCTTGCACCGGTTGTCTTGGGCTTGATGGAGCATTCTTTCAACGAGGCCTCTTGCTGTCTCCCTCATTGATCAGACCTCTGGTGAGTGAACTCTGGACCGTGCGTGTGGCTTCACGTCTGCCGTCGCTTGGGAGGCCATCAGGCCACGCTCTGTTCTACCCTTGGACCTTGGCTGTGTGGTTCAAGGGTCACACTCCTAAGCACTCTTTTGTTGTTTGCCTTGCTGTCCTTTGTCGGCTAAAAACCCAGGATCGCCTCTGTCGACTAGGTTTGACTATTGTTTCTAGGTGCATTTTATGCAAGGGTGCATATGAGGATCTTGCTCACATCTCCTTCGACTGCCCTTTCTTTGCCACTATTCTTCGACTAGCGGCTTGCAGGTTCAACTTCCCGTGCTTCACTGATCTGCCCTCCATTCTTGGTTGGTGTTTGGAATTGCCCCCTAGCCAGCGACACTTGAAGCTGCATGTGGTGGCTGCTACTGTTTACTATTTGTGGGCTGAACGTAATGGTAGACTTTTTGATGAAGATTTCAAGAATAAAACGCCTGCCGTGATTTGGGCTCATGTGTTGAGCCTTCTCCAGTTGCAGATTTCTGGGCTTGTTTCCCCCTATACTTTGGCATCGAACCTGTTTCCAAGCTAGAGATTTTGGTTGTGCTTTGCACGTTTTGTTGGGCTATGCATGTTTATTTTGACTTTGACTTTTGACTATTGGTTGGGTTGACTGTTTCTAGCCTCTTTCCTCTTCCTTAGTGGCCCATGTACATGTGTGTTTATGTATCTTGTACATGATTTTGTGATATTATACATTCTTGAGGGCTTACCCTCCTTTTGCTTTGCAAAAAAAAATACATCAAGAAGATGGTGATTCTTCTTTTTTGCTACATCGTTTTGTTGTGATGTATAAGCTATTTTGTTGTAACGTATACGCACAATTGATCTGATGAATAATATCATAAGAAGTATAAAAAGAATTGATGCTATGACTCATATATTCCTTAGCATTATCAGTGGGAATTATTTTTAAAGGCATGCTAAATTGATGTTTTCTTTCATTATAAAAAGACTTGAAAACATTAAAGTCATCAGTTTGTTCCTTTAATAAGTATATCAAGAAAAAATATCATTAAAAGTAATAAAGTATAAGTTTCTATTATCCATGGACTTAGTAAGAGAAGGATGTCATATATCTGAATGGACCAAGTTAAATGAAGCAGTGCTCCTTTTTTCAATTTTGGCAAGAAAAGACATACGATGATGCTTACCAAGTTGTCAAGCATCACACTCTACAAACAGACTCAAAAAAGAATGTAATAGTTGATGCAAAACATGAATAGGAGGATGATCAAGATGTTGATGCTACTGAAGTAAAGATATCGTAGTTGTGGAATCAGAAAAAGAAATTTTGTCATCTAGATAATATAATCCTCCAAGTTAGTCCTAGTAGCTATTCTTCTTCTTATTTGAAGGTTCTGAAAATAACAATGAGATGGAAAGAATAAGCTACAATAGTTCAAAGTCTTTGTTATAGTATTAATAGAAAGTAAACTATAAGGAAAGTTTGGAACATAATAAACATCATCCAATGTGAGGTTCAAGGGTATAATGAGTCTTTTCAAATCACATACAAGAGTAGAGGACTCATCAATAATCAAAACTAGAGGAATTTGAACATGTCTGTCAAGAGTTGAAAAAGGTATAATATCTCTTGTCAAGGGTAATGAAGAAGAAGTTACAACAGTAGAGCTCTTGGAAGTAGTAATAATAGCCAATGTCAGCCTTAGTGAGAAAACAACCCGTGTCAGATGGTGCAGAAGTCAAAGACTAAGTATCAAATTCAATGATAGGCTTAGTAGCTCCAACATGAGCTTGATGGTGAAGATGAGGAAACTTGACGTAATATCGATCAATTGGGTCGCCAGTCTTGTCATAGTGAGTACAAGTAGGAGGACGATCACCATGTCTCCCTGAATGACCTCCATAACTACGTCCTCCTAAACCACATCTAGCAACATAGACAAAGGTCTTAGGAGATGAAGTAGTAATCGGAGCAGAATGACCTAACAGATGTATCATAGTAGATACATAAGTCATTATGGAGGTCAAGGTCGGACAGTGGATTCGTCCAAAATCTATTGGTAAGTCGTGTCATATACAGTAGGTAGCCTTTAGAGATAACAAACAACTATTCATAGTGCTTCTGTTGGGTGACAATGTCAATAGAGAAATGTCGATGTTGGAGAAGTTCCACACACAAAGACTGAGCTTCTCTATATGCAACTGTAGGAGTGATATCCTGAGTCAGTTGAGCAAACAGATCACCATACAGTGAATAAATATTAGAGGTCTTGGTGCCTTTAGAGTAAAAAGACACCAAATGATCTCAAATTGCCTTTTACCATCTCATCATGATGGATAACAGGAAGATACTTCTCAGAAAGACTATTCGCTAGCCATGTGCAAACTAAAGCATCGTCTGTCTCTCAATCTACATAGGAAGGTTCTATAGACACTGGTACTTTCTTTGTTGGGATTTAAACAGTAAGGTAAAAGATACACTCCGATTAACAAAGTTAGGACCGGTTAACTTGGACAATGTCTCAAGATTTTTAAATGTATGAGAAGGCATAGAAGAGGAACTAGAAGTAGTCTCGGAGTATGATATAATGGAGGAAAAATCCTAGGCCACAACGACACGATGGCAAATCATCAAACAAATAGCGAGCACACATTACTAATACCTCAACATAAGGTCAAATAAAGGATAACAAGGTGCGTCTTACCAATGAAGGGCACTACTTCAGTACATGAATAGGAATGCACTAATCCATGTTCAGAGAGAGATCCAAGGATGCCTAGGGAAAAGTAGTAGGTTTTACTGTAGAAGGGACCTAGTTCACCTTCAAATTATGGGTATCACATCCTTAAAGTCGTAAATAGTTGAAAGAGGATGACCCAAGTTCAGTGAGAGAGGGGAGAGAGTTGACCTATCACATAGTTGGGAAGGAGGCCGTATGGCCTTGACTGGCACATGTCGGGCGAAAGTCGCGGGCCGAACGGAAGCCGTAGAAGGATGAAAGTCACTAATTGGATGGAAGTCATGGAAGGATGGCTGCGAGTGGAAGCTGTAGAAGGACGGTTGCGGACGGAAGCCACAAATTGGACGGTTGTAGGACTGCTGCCGACTCAAGCTGTGGATGTGAGGCCTTGATGACGTGAAGGAAACGGGCTGATAGTGGACTGTGGTTGTGTGGGTGACGACAGGTTGGTGGTGGGGTTAGGTAGTGGAGGGTGGTGGTATTTCTTCTCTCTTGTTGCTCATGGTAACCTAGCTCTTGATACCATGTTAGAAACAAAAGAGAAAGAGAAAATGTGTTCTTGTCTATTGAGATTAGAGTACAAGACATATAAGGTTACAAGATATATATGGATCTCAAGATCCATTTGCACTGAGATACTCATATAACCCTTTAATATTAACAATTTCTCAATTGTTTTAGTGTACTTGTTGAGGATTGATATCAGATAATTAAAGCCATTTATCAAATAGTTAGGTTGAGTAGCTATTGCACGTTCTATCGAGTTTAAAGATTGAATTCCTTAATAATCGTATGCACTTTTTATATTGACTAGAAAAGTTAGAAGAGTGACATATAGCTAAGAGGAATCAAAGAATGCTGTGATGCACATGGAGCTCATCATTCAGATTTATAGATTTGTCCAAGAAATAGCACATTTCTTTTAGTCATTCAATATGATTTTTGTGGATGGCCAAAATTACATTTTTTTTTTTATATCTCTCATATTTATTTGTCATCCTTATTGGTTATCTAACTGAAAGTACCTTAATTTCTCCTTGGATTGGGTAGATTGTGGTTGTAATTGGAATGTCAGCTAGTGCATTTGATATCTCCATGGAGTTATCGGTGGTAGCAAAAGAAGTCCATCTAGCATCAAGATCCAAAGATATTGAAATTGGAAAGTTGGATATGTATGACAACATTTGGCCGCACACGATGGTATTTCGGTTTGAGTTGAATTCTCTATTTATTTTAAGAAAATGCTGTTTCTGCTTTTAAGTACTCGTTTTTTTAAAATGAACTTTGAGTTTCCTTACTGGAGTTTAACTAGCTTGTAGTGCTCAATGCCTACTGGTTTCTTTGGCAGATAGAACAGGCGTTTGAGGATGGTAAAGTGGTTTTTCAGTGTGGCACCTCACTTTATCCTGATGTCATCCTGCATTGTACAGGGTATGAGTCTGCTGTTTTCTGTTTTTTTTTTAAATTTTATTAATTAGTGATCTACGAGTTTTCTCCTCTCAGGCATCCTTTTTTTGGAGCATTCTGAGTTAACAATTCTCTGGGACAGTGCTCGTAATTGGCTATTGAGACCCATCTGCTTAATTGCTACACTTTATGAAGAAAATATCCATTTGTTTGCATTCTTAGTTAGTTTGTTTGCTTCTTCCATTTTTTATTGTTGTCTGCAGGTACAAGTTCCATTTTCCTTTTCTCAAGCCTAATGAGATTGTTACTGTTGAGGATAACCGTGTTGATCCTTTGTACAAGCATGTTTTTCCTCCACATCTTGCTCCGTGGTTCTCGTTTGTGGGACTTATTCGAAAGGTTTTTATCTCTCTCAGACGTTATAACAATGACCCCAATTACGATGCATGATTGTCACTCTGGACTTTTAAAGGATGCATTTTATCAATCATTTTGTTCTTTCATACTTGGTCGGATATATGAAGCACAAACTACTAGGTTTTTCCTATATACAAACTTCTTGCTCCAAGCATTGCTACTCATTTTTTTACGTCTGACTTTAAAGAAAGTTTAGCGTGGATCTGGAAATGTGCTCCAACGTTGCTCAGAATTTGAAGTGTCTTTGCTAATTTGATCTCAGTAAGTACATGACAAAGTTCCTTGTTTGTACCATTAGGTACCCGTCTTTCTGGCCATTGAGTTGCAATCCAAGTGGGTAGCAAATGTCATATCAGGCAAGCTCGCTTTACCCCCAGAAGAGCAGATGATGGCATCGGTAGAAGAGCTTTATTCAAGGATGGAACAGACAGGGAAACCGAAACATTACACCCACGCAATTTTTCCCGACGAGGTGATTAATTTCAAATCCTATGTTGTATGGTGACAAACTTGATCATTCAATGTTTGGTACAATTGATACATTTCTTTCTCTCTGTCATAGGCCGAGTACTTCTACTGGCTTGTTGCTGAGCTTGGTATATCCTTGGAGCCATGGATAGTGGATATGTATGATGCATGTGAGAAGAGTCTTATGTCTTGGGACCATGGCTATCGAGACAACTGGGATGAAGAGCAGTGGTTCAAGCAAATAAAAGGTCATTGCTTCTGTACTTTAGTCAACTTCAGCAATTCATATTATGGCAGCCAAATTGAGTAGCTGCAATCCTTTCTTCTGAGAAAAGATGAATTTGATAAGGTCATGATTTATACTGGTAATTGACAGAAAGGAGTTGAATAACAACATGCAATTAGCTGGATTTGAAATTGATTGTCGTCTGGATTTCAAGAAATTATTCAGATGATTCTCACTATAAAACTCGGCTGAAAGCCTATGAACTCTGCACACGCTCGACCTAGAGGCCAGGTATGACTTGGGCCCTCAATGTAGCTTCTGCGGAAGCCCGTGTCTTTTTGGGGTTTGCCTTTTAGCTGGTTGTTAGCTTTGTACTAGTGAAGTATAAAAGTATTGTTGGCATAAATTGTAACCCAAACAGTTATTTGTAAGGATGCAAATGGATTTGATATGGTACAGACATGGATATTATCATATCTGCATCTGTTTTTGAAATGTGGATATCAAAATGTGGATACAGATACGGATATCATATGAATAGGAAAATTACATATTTATATTCTCAAAACATGGATACGGAATGGTATCAAATAAGAATAAAATTGGATGTATAAATAGATATGGTGATATATACATTACATAATTAAATTATCAATAAAGGTTTTGTATGTTTATATATTTTAAGTTATTCAATATATATGAAATAAAACTAATATATATCTAAAATAAAAATAAATTAGATATAATGATAAGTTGGACTTATCTTTTCTAAAAATAAAATGTATAATGATAAGTTATGAATCCAAGTTTTTATATTCCACCCTGAAGAATGTATAATTAATTAATGATTAATAAAACACTTATTATATTTTGTAATATATTTTGTTAATTGAAGATAGTAAAATCCTATAAATGACAAAGTAAAATCCTTAAAAACTAGATAAATAATTTTTGATAGGTAAAACATTAAGAAATAAAGAAATTATGTGTGAGTTTGTGTATACAAAGTATATATCTATTACATGTTCTTTCAAAACTCAAAATAGCTTTTGCATCTAAGAAAATCTGGTTTCTAATTTTTTTTTATGAAATTTAAAAACATTTAAATTCCCCTTCCTTCCTCTTAAACCCTACAACTGCCACCTCATCCCTAACAAAACCTAACGTCGCCCCCTCTCTCTCTTATACGAGAGTCGTTGCCTCCAATGAGCAAAAGCCATCATCCACGACGAGGGACGGCAATATGGATCGGATCAAGGGCCCTTGGACGCTCGAGGAAGACACTACCTTGTAGAGGCTAGATGTCCGAGGAAGGCGCTGCCCTGTCGCCTCTGTTAGTGCAGCTAGCTCTCTCCCTAGGTCAAGCACCGCCCCTTCACCATTGATGAGGATGACACCATTGTCCGAGCCCACCCCAAGCTCGAGAACAAGTGGGCCACCATCGCCTGCCTCCTCACCGATTGGATTGACAGCACTGTCAAGAACCACTACAACTCCACCCTCAAGCTCAAGTACTCCAACCACAACGATACCAACGACATCCTCACCCACCACCAGCCTCCTCTCGAGATCTATCAATGCCGAGGTTGATCCGGTCGGGTTGTGTCCGAGCCTTGGTAGCCCCTCTAATTCGAACGTTAGAGACTCCACCACTAACCTCATCGTGTCCTCGTCCCACATCTACCGTCTAGTTGCAAGAATTAGATAGATTTTGCCTCTGTCGATGGAGATCTCCTTAATCAACAACAGTAACGGAGTAGAGGAATAACTAATTTGTATACGTAACTGTCTTATTTTGTATTCGGTTTAGTAATACTAAACTAGCTAGAAAATAATTATTAATTTAGTAATATTGATTTATAAAATATTTTTAACCAAATGTAATTGTAGTTTTGAAATTATTTTAAATTTAGTTCAGAAATACTAAATTAAAATCAACATTTAATAAAACTAAATATTCAGTGATACAAAACTATTTTTTATTCAGTTAAGTAAAACAAAACTATTTTTTATTAAGTTTAGTAATACTAAATTGAGAAATCAAACTATTTTTTTATTTAGATCAATAACTACTACACTTAAATGTAATTAAATAAAATTTTTAAAAAAACCACTAATGGTATTATTTCAAAATAAGTGGTTTTAATAAACACCATTAGATTATCATCTAATGGTCATGTTAAATCTTCCTTTAAAATAGTTAATTTAAGGAAATATACAATTAATTTCTTCTTCCCTAGTGAATCCCTTCTTCTTCTCCACCAAAAGCTATCATCCACATCTTTCGAAAGTTTTGGGGCCTCGATGAAGGCACGGGAGTAGAGAGCTTTTCAGAAGTAGAAGGCGATGTGCTCCGTTGGATTGTCGACCTTAGAGGACGTTTCTTCGATGCAGATCAGGGATTTTGTGGCGAGATTGAGATTGGTGTCGACGACATGCGTGCATTCAATGAGAGACCGAAGAAGCAACGGTGGCGAAGAGGCAGGATTATTAATGGTGACCTCAGGTGTTATGAGTTTTGGCTCTCTTAGCAATGGTTGGAGCGAGGGGTGCTTTGGGATGACAAAGGCACCGACTTCTGCATCCTTCAGGGGGGAAGGATGCAACGACGAAGTTGTCCATGGCTGGATTTGCATAGGAATGGGTGATGGAGACATCATTTGATGGTGATTAACAACAACAGAGGAATTGCCTTTGCTAGGGTTTTGTCACGTCCCAAATTTTCCACAATAATTTAAATAAATTAAATTACAGGAAAACTAAAGCTAAACAGTAAAATATCAAACCACCAGGAACCTGTGTGTGTGGCTAGCAGACTCCAGACTATATGCACTACGCTAAACCAATCGCA
>JAMKQA010232136.1:0-14329 GCA_024699735.1 Posidonia australis
GTTGAATACGGCGGTTACCAGGCCTTTATGGCCGGAATCGAAACGGCTGCGAGGGGAGCCGTTGGAGGAGGGCGGAGGGATGGTCAAGAGTCCCCTATAAATAGAGGAGAAAACACAGCAGAAAGAATCATCGAAAAACTTACAGTGTTTCTCCTGCTTGATCATCGCCGGAGCCCACTCACGCATCACCGGAATACTCTGTATCGACGTCCATATACCAACAAAGACATGCTTCACTGCTCGCATGACGACTCCTGACTGATTTGTAACTATAACTTTAGGTTAAATGCATGCATGCATCTCAATCATGTTTTGAATAACCATGTGTAGTTTGAAATTTCTCCTTTGACAGAAGTGCACATCTAAGTAATATAGAATGACCATGATGGTTAACCCTAATGAAGGGAGCGAATGGCATATCCCACTTATTCACCACATATGTCACGTCAAAAGACAGAACGTCGCCGAAATACTTGTTTGCAAGTCTTGATTTTGTGTCCACCCAAAAGACATTCTTTAGTTTATTTGTTTTGTTTAGTTCCATCATGTAAAAGGAGTTCTGGTTTTTCTCTTACATATAGAGGAAGTAATCATAAATTGCTTTATTAACACCCTCGTCAAGTTTGAGGATTTTTATTATTTTCACAGCATTCCTACAATCTTATTTAGTGAATGGTATGTGTTCATGCCCACCAGCTTCTACAACAAACGAAACCATTGTCTTGGTTACAGGTATTTCAACAAAGTCATTGTTCACAATTACTCTCTTATAAAAATACATTGTCTTCCTCTTCGAACATAGTAATCGCATCAGTGACTTATCCAGCATTTCATGGTTATGCTCATAGTTCACATACATTACTTGATATTTTCCAATATTGTAAAGGAGAACTATTATTCGACTTGATATTGTGTCTTTGCTGAAAACTTTGTTTCATATAGTAAGTCGTGAGGCACTACCAGGCCTTTTTCTTCTTTGCAACAAGCAAAGGTAGTTCTCTTGTATGGATTATCACTTGTACTAGCTATCTAATAGGAACGTCGTATCTTTACACCAAACCTTACACTATCTGCATAAGTAGCGTAGTACTTCAGACTATAACAGAATGATTTAAACTCCATCCTAACCATTGGAGTCATTGGGGTTGTAGCTTGAGGAAGATTGTCCAGATTAACAAGACGTATTTCATTGACCTCCACTTCACCATTTGAAATTTCCATATCAACAACATGATCAACATTGACCTCTACTTTCTTACTTTTTCTATTACGATTTACAACCTACTCCTCACCATATCGTCTCCAATCCTAAGTGTCATGAAAATCGTCCTCCAAGTTGATGACATTTTCCACTTTGTCAGTTATGTTTCTCTTGAAAATAACAATACAAAGAAAGCCAATGACACCAAAATAACACAACATTGACAGACGAATGATATTAGGGAACAGAATGTTGCAAAGAAATCCAATGACACCATAATAACACAACAATGACAATCAAATGACAACGATGTACAAAAAAACTTAACAAAAGCCAGTGGCAACATAATAATATGATTACTACAACGAAATACTAGGAAACAAAGAGATAGCAAGAAAATAAGAAGACAACATAACAACTATAGCGAAATACCAAAAAAACAAAGAGATTACAAGAAAATAAGAAAGCAATATGACAACTATAGTAAAATGCTAGAAAATAAAGAGACAACAAGAAAATAAGAAGCCAACATGACAACGAAATACCAAGAAACAACATAAAAATAAGAAGGGACTCACAATAAGAAAATAGTAGCTAAATCTAACAAAATATGCTAACCTCTAACGAATCTTACAAAAAAGAAGAAGCAAACAATAAATGAGTTCGTATGAAATGCAACTAATTTTGAGTATTTCAAACAAAAATATAAATCTGATTATTTGTAATAAATGAAACAAAAAGAATTTTTGAGCAACTAAACCTTATAATAAATGAAACAACAAGAGTTGTAAAAAATACTCTTATCTACATGAAGTAGTAGATGAAGAAATCGGAAGAAGTAATAAAATTTCGAAAAATAAATAAGATGAAGAGAGTAAAAAATAGATGATTTGAGAGGAAAAAGGAGAGGTAATGGAGGTAATTTGGATTTCCTTCGAACTCTTGTTTGAAAGAGAACTTCGTTCGTACGTACGAGTATAGAGAAGCATTAATTATTTTGTACTTTCACCATAGCAATGCTAGTAACAGTAGCAGGAGAGAGGAAGTTTGCATGTGCTTTATGTGACCTCCACGTCACAAGCTACATTAGAGGGGTTGGAAATGGGTCGAAAACAGGGTTCTTAGACTAGTAAAGTTAGAATCCAAGTCTAGAAAATAAGTCACATGGGCCCTTTGACCTAAACTTGATAGACCCTGTTGTTTAATACAGTGTTTGAGTTCAAAAATATCAAGACGTAAGGATCCAAAACGAAGAAATTGAAGATCAATGTAAATGAAGATCTATGACTCTGAGGAAATATGTTAATAAGTTTTTTTTTATTTATCTACTATAATGCAACTAATTGAGATTAACTATTTTAATTAACTGTTTTTATAATGTTTGGATTATTGGATTATGATTGTTATTTAGTTTTTCTATAACAAAAATGTTTGTTATTAATTATTATAATTATTTGATTAGTATTTTATTAAGTATAATATTCATAAGTATTTTTATAAATTGTAGTAATCAATAAGTATCTTTCGTTAAATTTTTATACAATTATTATTTAATGTTCAGATCCATTAAACTCGAAACCGAACCCAAATCCAATATTTTCATGGTTCTAGGTATAGATTTTAGATTGCAATTCTGAACTTAGACCAAGACCTATGAAAAAAGATAAATCTAGGTCTAGGTATAGGTGGACTCGACTCAAATCCAACCAATTGCCAGGCCTAGCCATATCTATATCATTATGCTTTAAATTCAGGTGAGTCATGGGAAGAGTATAGACTTGTTTTCTCTATAGTTCTACCCATCACCCTTGTATAATATAAAATAGTTAGAATAAATGGGTAATTCTTATTTAAGCAAATAATTTGACCATTGAGTGTTTAAATAAATAACAAAAATCACATTTTATTACTACATTCAATATAAATTATTAAGGGAACATTTGGTTCAATTTTTGAGCATGAGCTCTTGATGAGAAGCCATTTTCCCCCTTAGAACTGAAATAAACACATTTTAAAAAGCCAACTTCTATTCAAATGTAGACTTCTAAAAATAGCACAAATTTTTAAAAATGCTAGCTTTTTTGGAAGCTCACAAGAGCCAGCTTCTGGCCAAAATACCATATTTTAATTCCTATATATGACCATATTGTCTTCAACATGAGGTGAATATTACAAGTTAACCAATTAATATTTACAGTTGTTACCATTAACATCAAAACCCAAACCTGATGATATTTTCAACAAGCTCAATGTCATCGCTGTCCATTGTTGGCAATCACTAGCCATCTCCAACCACTACTAGCCATTGATGTCCACTGCCATCACTGCTAAAAAATGAAAAGGATATTTTCATCATCTAACTAGTTGTTGAGTACTAAGGAGTTGAGTCAAGAAATAAAATGCCAAACAAAATTGTGGTAGGTTAGAATCTACATATAAAAATCTCAATTTAAAAACTCTCCTAGAAAACTAGATTCCTAGGAAGCTCTAGCTTACAAAAGCCAAACCAAGCACCACCTAAGACTTACGAATTCATACTTAAAACACTATGCTTGAATGTCTCATTACAAATTCGAGTCAAAATTGCTAGTTAAATATATAGAAAATTATTGAACAATTCATAATTTTAGAAAGAAACTAAAACAAATGTGATTCGAAGAATACAAGTATACGAATGACGGATACGTAGCTACCTTACTTGTAATAGGTGATAGGTAAACAAATAATAGGATAAAATTATTTTGACCTTTACTTGTATATAAATTGGGGTAGGTCGGAATGGATAATGGATAAATATCTCCCTTATTTACAGGCCTATCTATGATATATTGGCATTTGACATAGTCTATACAGTCAATACTCATACTCACACTTCATTTAGATGTAAAAAAAAGTCGGGAGGAAGGCCATTGTAGGGGTATGAGATAATAAGTGTATGACATAGTAGTTTTAGTTGAGTTTGGTATTTCTCTTGCATAACTTTCTTGAGAATGCCATTGTTATATGTGTAGCTAGAGTGACATTTGTACCTTGTCATCTTTATATCTTAAATCTTAGTGGTAAGATTATTATAATTTTGCTCTTGTTGCAAATTAGAATTCTTGATCTTTATTTGGAGTATAACTTCAATATTTTTGGTTGTGCATAGTATTGATAATGTTGGGATTTTAATGGTAGATTACATATGTTCTTAATTTGACTTAACTACCATATTTTGATCATAACTTAAGTGTTGATGATCAGATTCTAGTAAAATAAGTTTTGTTGTGTAAATTGTTTGATAAACTTCAACCCTATAAATTTAAGGATTTTTTGGAATTTTTTGGCTAGATCATTTCTTAGTTTTCCCTCAGTAGATTCTGTGTGATATCCCGTTTGTGAAGTTTGTGACGTTGGGATCATAATTGAGGCTATACACGTCGGAATTTTGTAATCTTAGGTTCGTTGGAAAGATATTTCAAAGATCTTTAATGTAGTGTATAGAATTAAGATCTTTAATGTGGTGTATAGAATCAAGAGGTTTGGTTAAGGATGGAGCCTGGAAAATGTAGATATTAGTAGTAGATTTAATTTGCTAATAGAATAACACTTGATTTGAGAAATTAACTTAATCTAACATTTATCTTGAAGGAATTTAGTATCGTGTCATTTATTTCAATCTTTTAATCTAGAGATTACTTGTGTACTTTGCTTTAAGTTTTCATTGAGGAGCATCGCTTGGAGTTTTAGATGCTAGGGAGCTAACATCTAACATTCGACATGAGACATCTTGCGTTTTACACTTTAATTGTAGTTTTAGCCTTTTTGTTGATACAAGTGCATTGGCATGATATTTTATAAATTGAATTGTGATTACTCTCTGAGTTTTTCTTGAGAGTGAGACTTGTGCAAGTATCCTTGAAGACTTGCACTAGTGTAATGTTGTTTTTTATGGATTGGGATCGACAACTCAGGTAATATATGTTTTAACTTAATTTGATGTTTTGCATGGGTTTTGTAGAATGGTTTAATTCAAAAAAAGTTTTCGACTATTTTTCTATTGATGTTTGTTTGTGGAGACCAAGTGACTAAGGAGGTCTAGGTTTATGGACTAATATGACTAAGGTTGAGCTCTAAGAGCCAAGAGTGTCGGAGGATCGTACTGACGGACCTAGGATAATTGATACATCTGAAGGGTCATGTGTAAGGCCTAAGTTGAGGTTCCGAGTTGAGTGCCGGTAGGGTCAGGGGTTAGAGTCCTTGGGTGGCCTAGGCATAGAGACTTGTGTACTGACAGGGTTAGGGGTTAGATTTCCTTTGATGGCTTGAGCACTAAGACACTAATAGTGCATACCCTATGAGAATTGACCAAAGCGTCATATGCATGTGCCTTACTTCTGGTGACAATCTAGAGCAGACAGTTGTGAGGGTTCTTTAGAGAGGAGGAATCTGAGATAAATGGACTCCTTCATAGGATGGCTTATTCGTGGCAGTACAATGCACTTTAACAGTTACTTGTGGCCTGTGTTGGTTGCTTGGGCCTAAGTGACACGATACATGCACGTGTGTGTGTTGTTGGGGTGTTCTGTTTGTGATATATATAGAGCATTTAAACACTGTTAGGTATCTGATCCATACATTGAGGATGCAGATTTAGACTGTACTTTTTAAGTTGCTTAGAGAGTATTGAGTGCTCTATGCTAAGTTGAGTTTTCAACAGATTTATAGAGTTTTGGATGTATACTTTTATGTTAATATGCATCACGTTTTTCTAAGATTCTAACATTGTGGCTTTGATTTTTGAGAAGTACAATGTACTTGGTTTCTGATAGAAAGAGTTGTGTAGCTTTAAGATGCATATCTTAAAGTTTTACATGCATACTCTTGATTTGGCATTAGTTTTTCCGTGGTTTTGCTTCCTAAATAAATTTTTGTCTGTAGTGGTGGTGCATCATGCCTATGTATTCCACCAACGCATTGAATTTCAATTTCTTGTCGTTTTATAGAGCTATAGGTTCTACTATGTATTGCTTGGGTTTTATTTTCTTGGTGAGTGTATGTTGGATAACCTCTTTTAAGTGGTCACTCATGTGTACTTTATTTTGTATCTTGCGGGTATAGATTAGAATATGGCTTTCTTGCTAGTACATGTAGAAGAGTTACTCAACTACAAATCAAAGATCTTAGATAGTTGCTTTTCTTTAATTATTAGTATCATTATTTTAGTTTATAGATTTAGATTTAATATGTATAAAAAAAAAGTGATTTATTGGATGTGTGATGAACGAGATTGTTACACTAACCAAGTCCCACATGGTCTTGAGCCTGACTCAACCATTTAGGTTGTGGGACGGATTGAGGCTTAGGTTCAGGCCCTAAGCCTAAGCCCAACCCAAATATGCCAGGTCCCAGGATTAACCTAACCTAATGGGACATACTGGGCTAAGCCCAGCATGCCAAGTCTGATCGTGACTCGGCCAAGCCCAACTCAACCAAGCAAATGTTTGGATATCCAACCATTTGAATCTAGTTATCACCAATAGTTGGAGTGGCATTTGTTTTTTCCTTTGTCTCTCTTCCCTTTCTCCACCTATAATACCGCACCTTTGGTTTATCTCATACCATGTCTGTCAACATTCTCAACGGTTTTTCAAGTCTTATCTCTCTTAAATTATCAACTCTTAAGTTCTTATTGATGGTTGATAGAAGGGAGAAATGGAATTATTACACCATAGATCCAAGTAATGATAGGTATTGTGTGTATAGATATGGATATGAGTTACTTTTTAACCTTGATAGTTTGACGTCTCATCTAATTAGATTTTCTAGATTTATTAAAGAAAAAAGCAAGAAGATGAACTTCTCCAAAATACATATGGACGCGATTTGGCTTCCTTGTCTTGCTTGTCAATGGAAGCACGACTCAAAACTAGGTGGTGCCTTAGTTTTTGAAATTTCTTTTTGATTAGGTTATATAATTTTTATTCAACTTTATTCAATAAAATGTTGCTTTTATCAAAAAATATTATTCTTATTAATTAAATAATATTTATTTATTTTAATATTTTTGATTTTTTTTTAAAACATTGCAAAGTAAATATGGGCCAAGCCTATGGTCGACCCAACTTGCTAGGCTTGGTTTAACCAAGAGCCAGAGGCTGAGCTAAGAGTTGAGAGTTTGGTGGACGGGTTTGACTTCTGAGTAGACCCTTTTTACTCTAATTTCATTCATCCAATCTGCAATTTGTACCATCTTAAAAATGCATATGTAGGTGCCTACAAGGAGTCTTCCTGTAGGCACCCAATCAACGATTGAAATTAAAATCCTCCATCGCCTCCTCCTTCTCTTTCTCCTCTTCTGCCACCTCCTCCTCCTATTCCTTCTTTCCTGTTGCACCCCGTCACCTCCATTCTCCTCTTCCTCGTCGTTGCCTTCCCATACACCATTGTCGTTGCCTCCCTGCCCCTCTCCAATGCTGCCACCCCTCCAATGCACTCCTCTTCCGCCTCATCTAGTAGTTCCGTTCATGTGCCACTGGCGCCCCCATGTACCTCCGTTGCCATGTCCCCGTGCCATCGTGTACCTCATGTCGTAGCCAGGTGTTGCTGTAATCACATGTCATGTCGCTGCCGTACCTCATGCTATTGTGTGCCAATGTGTCACTGCCATGTCATGACACTGTGTCGCTGCCATGTCGTGACACTGTGTCGCTGCCATGTCGTGTCATGTATCACTGTTGTTGGATGTATTCAATTGCTAATATTGCTTGCCTATAGGAAAAATTCTTGTACACGAAATCTAATGCCTTGTTATATATTTTGCATCTATTCTTCTGTCTCCGCATGTGTGAAGTTCTACCATTTCACCATGATTCTACTTCTGCTTCACATTCCTCATATTCCTCTCCTTCCCCCACCACTCTCACACCCATACCGATACCCATGCCAGTCCCTCTTCTTGTTATTGTTCCACCACCCCAACCCCCCATGTTCCTTCTTCTTCTTCTTCCTATTCGTCTTTACATGAAGAGGCCAATGATGACTGAAGGGTTCGATGGCTGAAGGGCATGCCCCTTCCCTCCCAGAGGTCGATGATTCCAAACTCATCAACACAAAAATAGGAGCCCTTCTTGTTGTTCTTCTTCCTTCATCTGTTGGGTTAAATCCAGTAATATATACGAGCCAATATAAAATCAATTAAAGTGTAATAGGCTATTTTCTTATTAGGCTCATTATAGTGGTCTATATAGTTTTTTGGATCGAGCCAATTAGTATCTTAAGTGATGTGGGTTTACATGTGTAGAGATCATTAGAGTATTTTTTCATTTATTGATGGGTCAAATTGGAAATGTGTAATATTGTAATTTTCTATAAATTAAGGTCATAGTTCTCAAATTCTAGCTTGAGCTTTTCTTTTCTCTCACCCCTATTATGAGAAAGAGCAAGACAAGAGGAGCTTTGTGGTTTGGAAGACCAGATCTGAAATATATGAGCAAATATTTCTACATGGATTCAGGTATGCTTTTGCATTTCATCATATATACATTGTTTTTGTGATGAATATAATGTGATTAGATCTTGAAAAGTACATTTTAATATATAAAATTTGTATATTTTTTGAGATCTATATTTAACAAGTGGTATCAGTGCAAATCATGTCATTTTATCATGAAATATTAATTTTTTTGACTGAATCATGTTGAAAATCATTGGTTTTTTCCTTTCTCTTGTTGTTTCATGCATGAACAACCCTGATATTGTATTTTTTGTATAACAAAATCATGAAAATATAGTTTAATATTAGTTTGGATTTTTGACCACCACCAGATTTGGCCTTTTCGAAGCCTCTTGGGTGTCGAAACGTCGATCAAACGCTTGGGACGTGACCCTCCGGTGGTAGTTTGGCCGTTAGAGACTCCAACGTCGCTGTCTCCCCTCTTGCTGAGTATTTTTTACAGTTAGTTAGGGATTTTGATTTCTCTAGGTATTCGGATTTGGATTGGATCCATTTAACTACCTAATTAGTTATGTTGTGACAATTACGTAGTTGTCCTTATTATTTTGTAATAATCATCTGATGTATATGATTTATTGGAAAACCCTTAAAATTTTATAATTTTTATTTAGCTCTGAGTTTTTTGGAATTTTATTATTTAGTCCTTGAACTTTTCTATAATAATCATCTGGCGTATAATTTTTTCCAAAATGTCTTTGCATGATTAACATATTGTTTATGTTAGAAGTAACTTTTACTTTAAATTAATTTAATTTCAGTTTCCATGTCTTAAGGTTTAATAGTTAGACCATGACCTTAAGTTGCAAATAAATGAACAACAATAAATTATCTTCTATTTAAAAATAGATTGATCAAAGCAACGTCCTACCAAAGTAGGCTTTCTTACTTAAATTAGTCAATTTGAGATAGAAAGATGTTAGTGTACTTGAGATTCATGTAGATAGTAATTGGTCCAAAGGAAGGTTACTATTTGGTCGAATATCAAGTATACCTATGGTAATAAATACGTGATGATTATATGATTTTGCCATAGAAGTAACAAATTGGTTCAAAGGAAGACTTGTTACTTGACAAGACTAATTGTCAGAATTTGATTACTATAATGAAAAGTACCACTTGCAAATTGATATTTTTGTCCAAAGGCTAAATGTCGATGTTGCACTAGGGATCTTGAGATAGACCCCACTATCAGTTGAATTTATTTATTTGTTTCTTTATTTTTAAAGATTAATATGATTCTCATTGGACTAACTATTCTTATGGTCTTTTAATTATTTCTATATATATTTAGTAAATGCATCAACTTCCATTAGTGCTAACATAAACTCAATTCCAATGCTTAATGGCGTAAATTTCAAGTATTAGAAAGAGAATGTTATGATAGTTCTTATGTGCATGGATCTCGATTTAGTTTTAAGGATGGAACAATTCCCTACTTTAGAGTTCGACAGTTGGCTGAGGACAAGAAAACTTATGAAAAGTGGGAGCGTTCCAATAGGCTAAGTATGATGATCATTTGGTACACCATTTTAGAAACCTTTTGGGGTACTATGTCTGAAAAGACTATTGCAAGAAAGCTTCTCCATGACTTGAGAAATGATTTGTCAAGAATGAAAAGACAGAAACTAGTACGCTATTAGTAACTTTGGTTTCTAAGAAGTACAAGGTAAAGGAAAACATAAGGAAATACATTTTTGAGATTTCTAATATTGCTTCAAATCTAAAAGTACTTATGTTAGAGCTGTCAGAAGACTTGCTCGTGCATTTAGTTTTGATATCTCTTCCTTAGTAATCCAACCAATTTAAGATCAGTTATAACTACCAGAAAGAGAAATAAACTCTTAATGACCTTATTTCTCATTGTGTGCAAGAGGAAGAAAGACTAAAGCAAGATAAGACAGAGAATGCTCATTTGGCCGCCTCCACTTCTAAGGACAAAGGCAAAAGGAAATTACAACCCGATGAAGCTGCAGTGGTTTCGCTCAAGAAGCAACAGAGGTAGATTGAGTTTACCTACCATTTTTGCAAGAAGGGTGGGCACAAAAAGAATAACTGTACCAAGTATCATACATGGCGTGCTAAGAAAAATACATCTTTTACTTTAGTTTGTTCTGAAGTTAATATAACTTCTATACCGTGACACACTCTGTGGATAGATTCTAGTGTAACTAGTCACATAAGTGTGTCTATGTAGGGTTGCCTAAGTTTCAGACACCAAGTGATGGCGAAAGACACATCTTTGTGGGTGACGGCAATAAAGTTGAAGTCGAAGCTATTGGTCTTTTTAGATTGTTATTACAAACTGGTTGTTATTTAGATTTGAAAGAGATATATGTTGTATTGTCTTTTAGGCGGAATTTGATTTCTATTTTTGTATTGGACAAATTTGGTTATTTTTTCTTCAAGGAAATGGAGAATTGAGTCTTTTTCAGAATTCTAATCTTATTGATATTGGTTTTTTGATAAATAATGACAAATTTTATTTGCTTGATACAATAGCTTCTTATAATGAATTCTTGCATACTACATCTCGAAGTACAAAGCGAAAGTCAAGTGAGGATTCTGCTTTGTTATGGCATAAGTGTTTAAGATATATTTCTAAACAACGAATTGAAAGGCTTGTGTCAAATGGAATTCTTCTTTCTCTTAACTTAGCAGATTTCCAAATTTACATTGAGTATATTAAAGAAAAATAAACCAATGTTAGAAGATTAATTGCCAAGAGATGTTCAGACGTCTTAGAACTAATATATACCGACATTTGTGGACTGTTCCCTATGACATCTTGTAATGGTCAATAATACTTTATTACGTTCATAGATGACTAATCATGTTATGGTTACCTATATCTCATTCATGAAAAATTACAGGCCTTGGATGTGTTCAAACAATTTAAAGTTGAAGTTCAAAAGAAACTTAACAAAAGGATTAAAACCGTTAGATCTGACTGTGGTGGTGAGTACTACGGTAGATATGACGGATCTAATGAACAATGTTTAGCCCTATTTGCCAAGTTTTTGGAAGAATATGGTATTATTCCTTAATACACCATGCCTAGTTCTTCAGCCATGAATGGTGTTGCTGAGAGGTGCAATAAGACACTTAAGG
Organism: Posidonia australis; assembly: GCA_024699735.1. Lineage (NCBI taxonomy): Eukaryota > Viridiplantae > Streptophyta > Magnoliopsida > Alismatales > Posidoniaceae > Posidonia > Posidonia australis. The sequence continues at coordinate 11,805 of JAMKQA010232136.1, forward strand.
ACATGGTGAGGAGTATGATTAGTCATTCTACCTTACCAGAATCTCTCTAGGGCGAGGCACTTAAGACTACAGCTTATATTTTAAACATAATATCAACTAAGGCAGTGACTAAAACCTCCTATGAATTATGAGTTGGGAAGAAACCTAACATTAGATATCTTCATGTGTAGGGTTGTCCAATTGAGGCTAGGCCTTACAAGCCTAATGAAAAGAAACTGGGTTCAAGGATTGTTAATTGCTACTTTGTTGTATATTCTGAAAGGTGTAGGAGCTTTAAGTTTTATGATCTCATTACTAGGCCATTTTTTGAGACAAGTAATGTTGGGTTTCTTGAGGAAATAGAGTTTGAGGGGGAAGATAAAAGTAGAAACATTGTCTTTGAAGAGGAATTTATTTCTCTTCTTATAGTTGCTATTGATGATGATCAAGAATTAATTCTTGACATTGTTTAAGAGGCAAATCCAGAGTAAGACATTGTTAATCCTCTTCTCATTCAAGAAGAACAAACTCAACTCCTTCAAGAGCTAATGCCACTTAGGAAGTCCACTAGAGAGAAGTGAAGTTGATAATGACTTGATAGATGATGATCCAATCAATGTCCATTAAGTAATCAATAGTTTCGACTCTCAAAAGTGAATAGATGTCATGAATAATGAGTATAAATCCATAGGACAGTGACGTTTAGGATCTTATTCCATTACCTGAAGGCACAAAGCCTATTAGTTGTAAATAGATATTTAAAACCAAGAAGGATTCGTACAGTAATGTAGAAAGATATACGACTCGTCTTGCTGTTAAAGGTTTTACTCAAATGAAAAGCATTGACTATAAAGAAATTTTCTCTCCAGTTTCATTGAAAATCTGTTTTTGGATTATTATAGCATTGGTTACTTATTTTAACCATGAGCTACACCAAATGGACGTAAGAACAGTATTTTTCAATGGTGACATTGATGAGACAATTTATATGGTGCAACCAAAACACTTTGCATGAGGTGATGCAAAGAAAATAGTTTGTAAATTTAAGAAGTCCATTTATGATTTAAAGCAAGCATTCCATCAATGGTATCATAAATTTCATTAAGTTGTCATCTCGTTTGGTTTTGAGGTGAATTTGGTAGATGATATTGTATATCAAAAGTTTCGTAGGAATAAATGTATTTTCTTGGTCTTGTATGTTGACGACATACTTCTTGCCACTAATGATACGAACTTACTTAAAGTGACCAAGAAATTTTCCTCAAACAAATTTGAGATGAGAGATCTTGGTGAAGTTTCTTTTGTATTAAGAACTCAAATACTTTGAGATCATTCTCAAGGTATTCTTCGAATATCTTAAAAGAATTATATTGACAAATCTTTAAAAGGTATGACATGAGTGGGTGCAAGCCAAGAAATACTCCTATGGCTAAAGGAGACAAGTTTAGTCTCAAATAGAAGGAAATGTAGAAGATTCCATATACTTTGGCAGTTGGGAGTCTTATGTATATTCAGGTTTGTACGTGTCCAGATCTCGCGTACATTGTTGGCATGTTAGGCAAATACTTAAGCAATCCAAGTATGGATCACTGGAAAGCTATTTAGTGGGTCATGTGGTATTTGTAAAGAACGAAAAACTCCACACTTATGTATAAGAAATCGAATTAGTTGGAGATCATTGAGTATTTTGACTCTGATTTTGCTGAATGCCAAGATAGTCGTAGATCCACTTCAAGTTATGTGTACTTGTTAGTAGGAGGAGCTATATTATGGAAAAGTGTCAAGCAGACACTTATAGCTTCTTTTACTATGGTAGCTGAGTACATAGCATGCTATGTGGCATCTAATCAATGAATATGGCTAAGGAATTTTATTACAGGTCTATAGATTGTAAATGGAATTGAAAGACCACTTAAGTTATATTGTGACAATCTAAGGAATTTTATTATAGGTCTATAGATTGTAAATGGAATTGAAAGACCAGTTAAGTTATATTGTGACAATAAATTTGCGGTGCTAAATTCCAATAACATTAAGAGCTCATCAAAGTCTAAACATATAAACATTAAGTATCTGGTTGTAAAAGAAAGAATCTAGAATGGTCAATTCTCTATAGATCATATTAGGATAAACTCCATAATTGTGGATCTACTTACTAAAGTAGTACCACCCATGATCATTCATGAGCATGTTGCTCATGTGGGTGTTGTACCATTTGATGATGTATCGGTTTAGTGGGAGTTTGTATTTAGATGTTTTATTGTTATAGACGTTATTTTCTGCAGAAATAATGTTTTGGGTTATTTACATTCTGAATATTTATGTTGATCTCACTAAAGTTTGAACCAGTTGCATCTAGGTGTGTTTAGATCATTTTGCCTATATTCCAAGTGTAGACACCCCGATTTTGAAGTCACTTGGCAGCAGGCTCCTCTGGTTGATGCTCTGGTTGCAACCACCAAAACCCTAGCCCACACAAGCCCAATTAGGTCCACACTAGCCCACCTGACCCAATTAAACCTGAAATCCAACAAATTAACCTAAGC
>JAMKQA010232137.1:0-13839 GCA_024699735.1 Posidonia australis
CTGTGTACACCTCAAACTGTTCGCCATAAAGATAATGCCTCCAAATCTTCAAGGCGAATACAACAACAGCCATCTCTAAATCATGGGTGGGATAATTCTTCTCATGATCTTTCAACTGGCGCGAGGCATACGCCACCACCCTACCATGTTGCAGGAGCCTATCACAGGTGTTTCCAAGGAATCCTTCATGGAGGCTCTTGTTTCCGGTCATAACAGAAGCAAAAAACAAAGAACTAACCTTCCTGTTATGTCTGACAGGTGGGAGGAGGAGGACGATAAGGAAGTTGCGTCCGGCTGCAATGTCCAGTGACAGGAGGAAGGAAAAGGAGGAAGTTGTGCTAGTGGAAGGAGGCAGAGGAGGACGACGTTGTGCGAGTGGAAGAGGAGGAGGAGGAGGATGTTGTACGGCAGAGGAAGTTGTGATAAATAGGAAGAGGAGGAGGACGACGACGACGCTGTGCAGGTGGGAGGAGGTGTCACAGAGGAGGAGGCGGATGAGTATTAGAGTAAGAAAGAAAGGAAAACGACCTGTGCGTCGGTATTTTAGATCTGATTTAACGAGGACAAATAGTGAGGAAATATCCTCTCTATGTTCTCGTTAAAAAAAAGCGAGGACATTGCGAGAAACACTCCTCACTAAATACTCGCAAAATTATTGCGAGGTCATGTTCTCGCTAACTCCCCATTATATGTCCTCGTTATATTTTTACGAGAACGTTTCCTTGCTAAGTCCTTGCTATTTGTTTTCACAAATTGTAGATTTTCTAATAGTGTTGGCACTTATAAATAAGATTTACGGAACGACTCTATAAGAGTAGGAAATTGAGGATTTGGTTCCCTACAAGAGTTAAGCGAGTAAGAAAAGTGAATTTCATATCTCCACAAGTTCGAATGTTGTTGGAGCATTTCAAACAAATACATTACCTTTTCTTAAGAAAAGGTAAATTATGTCGTCTTTCTCAACTACATAGGTTTTTCACTTTGACTCCTTGAACTTTAGAATGTTGCAATGTGTATCCTTGAAACAACGAAAACTCCATTTAACTGGAATTTAGTTAGATAACATTAACTTTCTATATGATTTGACCATTATTTTAGGAAATGTTTCTAAGAAGAGGGATAATTTTGTTCAAGAGAAATTGTCAGAAAGTCACATGACTAATTGAAGTAGATGAAAGGTCCTCTATAGTAAACAAAGGTAGTTCAGCATTCTAAAGTTCATGAAGTCAAAGTGAAAAATCTATATTGTTGAGGGAAACAATTATCTAAAAAAGAGAGGTAAGAGTTGTACATCAAAATGGGCAAGCTAGAATTATCGTGGATACTTTAGAATTATCGTGGATACTTCTAAGTGTCTAGTTAGGAATCTTCTTATTCAATTCCTTTCAAGGGAACTTTCAAAGTGGAGGCGTCCAATAAGAAAGCTTGAATGGCTTTGTGATTGCTGTGGTTTCTTAGGACATTGCAAGGATATTTGTTCTCTTCTTTTGGAAAAGGTTCAAAAATTCAAGTTTTTGTTAGTGACAGATCTTCAGGGAGATGTTATCTAGAAAATCCCTCTTAAATATCAAGGTTTGGTAGTGATTTATAACTCTCCTAGGAATACCAAAAGAGTCCAATTAACTCTAAAGGACAACCAATTCTCTCATGGACCAAAGACTCAAATATTCTATCTACTTTTATGGGAGGAAACTATTGTTTAAGAATTGCCTCTGTTCCAATTACATCCAAAGCCATTAAAAAGAGTAAAGCATCAAAGAAAAATGTTTCTAATAGGAAATTCATATCTTGACAAGCATCTCCTCCCCCTTCCAATAAAGGGAAAGAATTTTTGGTGGTGGTTCCTCTGCTCCTTGAGCAGAAGAAAAATAGAAGATCAGTTATTTTTTCTTGTACCAATTCTAAACCTTTCCTTAAAGTTGGGGAGTGTTCTCTTAACAAAATCTACATTTTTTTTCCCATCCTCGTGTTTGTGTGACATACTTTGTCTAAATTTGTGTCTAGTTATGTTGTATTTATTTTAGTCTTATACTCTATTTTACTTATTGCTATTGTATAGTGTGCGTCTAGTTTTAACTTACATGTTTATTGTTGAATATTCCATTATTGGACTCATTTTACTTTGTACCATGAATATATTGTCCTAGACTTGTCATGGCTGAGGCTCTTCACAAAAATCTAGATCATTAAAAGGTTTAATCAAAAACCATAAATCTTCTATTTGTTTCATTTCCGAAACTAAGTGTATCTCCGCTAAATTAAATCCTTTTCTTAGGCTTATCCCTAAGTGTGTCCCTCGTGGACTTTTATTGCCATATACGTTGCACCAAATCCAAAATATAGAGCAGACGTTTGGACTGAAGTTTTATAAATTATCAGTGGCTGTCCCAACACTTGTCTCTATTTTAGTGATTTTAATGAAACTGAGCCTTAACTCTCAAAAATGGGGAGGTAGACACATCCGTTTCTTCCTTTATGAGAATATTTCAGAAGTTTTTTTCCTCTGGAAATTTAAGCGATTTCGGGTTTAAAGAGCTAGCTTTTGCTTGGTCTAAGAAAAGGTCTATCAGTGAACATTTGTTAAGATCGACAACTGACTGATAACCATATAATTGCTCAAGAGTGTTTTCAGACCATGAAAAAAGGTAGTGAAAGGAATTTTATGACTTTGAAGATAGATATGTACAAAGCATATGATGGGGTGGAATGGGATTTATTGGAAAAAAACCTTATCTATATTAGATTTTTCTATTGAAATTATATCTTTATTTATGCAATGTGTTACTACTTTTACTCTCTCAATCATATTTTATGGTCAGCCTGATGGGTTTTTAAGCCTTCAAGTGGTTTATGACAAGGTTTTCCATTATTCCCTTTTCAATTCATTCATTGCAGTGGGATGCAATCTAAAATTATTTTTTCTAGGGTCACTGTTAAATCATATAAGTGTTTTAGAATCTCTAGATTGGGTATTTTTATTTCTTATTTGATGTTTGTAGATGATCTGTTTTCCTTTTGCGAGGCTTCTACTCGCATGGCTACAGAGATTAAATTCATTTTACATGATTATGATTTATGGTTAGGTCAAAGTATAGATTATTATGAGAGTTCTATCCATTTTGGTAGGAAGATTTAATCCGGTCCTAAAGGAAAATATTCTTGCTATATTAAAGGTTAGGATCATGAGTTATGAGGAACTTTATTTGGGAGGTCATTTGTTTGGTGGGAAAAATAAAATATATACTTTTTCTTTCCTAATTGATAAGGTCAAAAATAAGCTTAGTAGTTGGAAATCTTTACATTTATGTCATTTTGGCAAAGAAGTTCTAGTAAAATCAGTTTTATCTTTAATTCCTATCTTTTATTTCTCCACCACTCTAAATCCTAATTTTATCTGTAAACATGTAACAATCTTATTAGAGATTTCTGGTAGAACTTTTCTCTAGATTCCAAACATCTTTACTTAAAAATTGGAAATTTTTTAAACTTGATAGGAAACAAGGAAGTTAGGGTTTTTGGTGACATTCATGATACTAATAGAGCTTTTGTAATGAAATTAGGATGAAATCTATTGCAGAATCCTTATTCTTTTTGGGCTAAAGTTCTAAATGCTAAATATTTTAAGGATTTTGATTTTAAGTTTGCTAAAACTTGTACTAACGGTTCTAGTATTTGGCATAGTATATTATTTGTAAAAGATATTTCATTGCAAAATTGTCAATACAGTGTTATAGATGGTAAATCTATAGATCTTTGGAATGATAATTAGATTTTTGATTCATGGAATTTTAAATGTTTTTTACCAAGAAACACTAGATGGGGTCAAAGTTAACTTCCTGTTGGTCTAGATAATACTTCCTGGGATAAAGATAAAATTTCTCATTTATCTAATGAATTTATTGATAATAATATTCTGGCTACCCCCATTTGTACAACTTCACAGTTTCAACGAGACAGAGAGTTTGAAGGCACTCCAAAGATGGTAATTTTTCTGTCAATTTGGAATATAATTTTTTAAAGGAATTTAAAGATCACAGGCACTATAAATACTACTGAAATGGGCAAAAATACAATCATAAAGAATCTTTTATAAAAAAAAGTTTTCAAAGGATGTTTGTGACATTTAAAGCATTGATGGATTTTTAGATGGTTGCAAATCCTTCTTAGATTTAGATGGGTGCCATCTAAAGAGACAATACAAGGAATGTCTCTTGACTACCACCACCCTTGATGCAAACAATAGGTTGTATCCAATTGCTTAAGCAATTGTGGAGAGTGAAAACGAAAGTAGTTGGGGATGGTTTTTAAAGAATTTGAAGGAAGTAACAGGAAAGGACATTTCTAATCTTGTATTTATGTTAGATCAATGCGAGGGACTTGAGGGGGCAATTGTTGTGCAATATCCAAGAGTGAAACATAGGATTTGTATAAGACACTTTTATTACTAGAAATTTCAAGAAGGAATTTAAAGATGAATTACTAGAAAGGTTATGTTGGTCTACTACTAGAACATGGACATAGTCTGAGTATGAGTCTATTATGTTCAAAATCAAGGAGGTTGATAAGAGGACATGTGATTACCTAGTTGAGAGGACAAGGAAGGGAGTCATTTGGTGTAAATATTAGTTTGGAATTGAGGCCAAATGTCACTATTTGACAAATAACATGTCTAAGTCATTTAATGCCTTTATTAATGAAGCTAGGGGAAAACCATAGTGGACTGCATTGATTCCAATAAATAGAAAGTGATGAAGGCCATGTACATCAAGAAGACAAGTTTAAGAGCATGGAGGTATAACATAGTATACCTTTAAGCTTAAATGTGGGAGATAATTCCTCAAAATCTACATAAGGGATTCTTTTATAAACTTACAATGACTTCCTTATATCAGAAATAAATTTGAATACAAATTTTGAGTTTGAATCTAGAATACAAGATATTTCTATCTAGAGATTGTAAATAGTAAAGACTAGGTTAAAAATATCTTTTCTTTTATACTTCAAAATGTCTTTGACTTTATTTGAATTTCTTTTTAGCTTTTATTCTTTTCTCTTCCTTCTTTTTTCTCAATTCTTCTCAAGTCCTCAGGTTTTTACAAATTTTACATAAAACACATCGAGTAGCATTATTTATATACAAAATAGATAAAATTGGGACATGAAATATATAACAATAATATACTCATGAAAGTGTATTGATGTCAAATTTTAATATACCACAAATACACAGTGTAATATGTAGTATTATGCAAATACTAGTCGATCTCATAGATATTCGTGACTTTTGAAACTTTAATTATGAAAAGTGAATTAGAAAATTAAGAAAAATGATGATGGATTATATCTAAAGTTAATTAAGATGAAGAAATCACAAAGAGAATATAAATAGTAAAATGTACATCTAGAGTTTATATCTATTAGATCATAGTAGATTATGCAAATATCTAATTCATCTTGTCTTTTACAACAAATTCTAATTATCAAGATTTATTTTTAAACAAGAATAATGTATGAAAATGAAACACTTACTATGTAATATCAAGATCTAACATGTTAATAGCGAAAATAAATCATAAAAAAAATATAATTTTATAATGAAATATTAAGATGCATGTTAGTATAATATACTAAGATAATAAGATATATGAAACATTTCTTATTTCTAAACAATAATCATTAAGTATAAATCATGAGAATACGTGATTAACAATGATCTATTAAAATATGATTGCAAAAGTAGAGAATAAGAAAGAGACAATCATCATGAAGCATAGAAGACAAGACAAGATTAAATATTATAAGCACATCTTAGATTTAACTTCAAGAATCCTAGATGTAAAGAGTGATTAGCCTCACATAGTAATGGAAAGAAACATGCAACAAATTAACAAAAAATATTAAGAGATGACATGCTTAAAATAAAATAAGATTTTTTATTAATTAAAACTTAAAGGGAATGAATCACATAAAGCCTACTAAACAAGGAAAAAGAACAAACAAAACTAACAACTTCAAACTAAGGGAAGAGAGCTCCCTTTTTTGTTGCACAAATTAGTCTTTTATAGACTTACAAAAGCCTTCTCTTTTGTCGAAAACAAATATAATTTAAATGACAAATTTAAATTTAAATCAAAGATATTTACAATTGAATAACTAAACGAAGAAAGATCGAGTCAAATATCTATTAAATAAGCATCTAGAAGGTGTCCATTGTGCATTTTGGCGCCTAAGAGGCGCCCCTTAGAGCTAAAACTCTGAATTTTTTCTTTCGATCATTTAGATATCTTATTTAAAGTTTTTATTCATGTTAAAAATTACATTTAAACTTTTGACGTAGCTCCAAATTTCTTGTGAGCAATATCTTTACTTTCCTACTTCAAAATATCTTTAATTGAATTTGAATTTCTTTTTAGCTTTTATTTTTTTCGTCTTCTTTCTTTCTTTGATTCTCTCAAAGTCCTATTCTTACAAAATTTATACAAAACATTTCATGCAGCATTATTTATATACAAAATAAAAAAATATGGGATATGAAATATGTTACAATAATGTGTTCATCATGTATAATCTTAGATCTAATGTGTAGCATTTAATTTAGTTTTATCGGTGTATTTTTATCTCCTACTTAATAATCTATGGTGCATTGTATATAAATTATGCTCGTTAAGATAAAAACCATTAAATTAAATATTTAGATCAGGAAGAGATATAAATAGTAGATTTAATTATGCATCCCTTATTTACATGAATAGATTAGAAAACCTTAGTTTTTCTAATATTCTGAATTTTATCGTTGTTTTAAATCAATCATCCTTAATCATATTCATAAACTCCATCACTTTTCCTTGAATATCTGACAATTGATCTTTGCTATATTACTCTATTATCTATGGGATTAATCTGTATTTGTCTCTATACTACATAGTACGATTTGCACTTGCATTATTTATTATTGGATATTAAAATTCATATTAGTGTGCCCCATTATTTTGTCCCCTAGTCACATATTTTAGAGGGAAATTAAAGTTTCTTCGAATATGAGAAGATGCTTCCTTGATCAAATGTCAATATAACTAGTATGCTTTCGATGACCTTCCATTAATCCATTGTATAGGTAATCACTAGTAGAGAGTTGCTTGATAAACAACATTAGCTTGATGCCCTCATGATCTCTTGCAACAATTGAACTACATGGTTTCTATTCCTTAATTTGTAAACATGCTTCTACGTTAATCATACCTACTTATGGAGCATCTAAAGGACTAGATCTGCCTTACTTGTGATTTTCCTGGGACCATAGATTTGTAAAAACCTATGAGATACTATTTTGTCCTCATAAATAAGAGAGTTAACCTTGTAACATTAGTGACCTTTGGATTGCATGTGTTTTTTAAATCGATAGATTTTTTTTTTCTCCTTACGGTTCATGAGATTCGAACTTGAGAGGGGAGTGTGAGTTCCATTTCTCTTGGCCAACTGCACCATAACAGTTGGTTACCTTTGGGTTGCATGTGTGTCTCATGCATTTTGGTGTATTTTTTTGGGTTAGTGGGAAGTGAACTTAGTATAGTAAATTTGTATCCTTAGGAGTATCATGTTAATGTATGTGGTTGATCAAAGAGAATTATGAATAAAGACTTTGATGACAATTTATGGTTAATGTGAGTATTTGGATCTTAATGCTAATTAAGGAAATTGATGATCTTAACTTAATTAAATCTTAACGACCATTAAAGAAGTGATTTGAATGTGATTAATGATGATTAGACTCTTGCACAAGTGGAGTGTATGCACTTGGTGCCACAATATTCTTTACGTGCATGCTTTGATATGGTTTCCTTCAGGTTTGATGCCTATATGTTTAGTACCTGCATGTTCTTTATGCACCTGATTAGTTCGTAGTTGCATGCACATGTTTGTTTTTCGTCTAGGTTTAGTGCTTGTATGTTCGACACGTGCATGTTTAGTATTTGTGTGGTTTGTGGCTACAAACTTTGCATGTTTGTTTTTTTCCCATGTTCGATACCTACATGTTCAACACATGCATGTTCGGTATTGAACTCGAGCTTGAGAGAAGGTATTTCCCTACTCCTGTGTGTTTCAGTGTGCAAGTGTTACAAGTTTTATAACAAGTGAGTGTCTATGGTGTGAGAAGTGGAATCCATGTATATTTGAAGTGCAAGTGTTTACGTAATGTAGCATATGGACTATTGCATGTAGAGTCCTACTCCACCTACACCTTGTACCATAACTTGAGTGCACTTGGGAGGGCTACTTAGAGGACAACTGTCCCTTGTGATGTGACAACCAAATAAAAGAGGAAAGAAGAGAATGAGAGAGGAAAGATTAGAAGAGAAACAAGAGAAGAGGAAGAGAGAGAGAGGGAGGGGAGCTTGAGGAAGAGAGGAGCTTCGTAGCTAGTGCATGTACAAGGAGAGGAGTTCAGCATCGTGGTGATCATATGTGGCCGGGGAGTTTGCCAACTGCAGTGAACCGTGGTGAGTGGGTTTGGGTTTTCCTAGGTTTTTCTTTTGTTTTCACTTTGCATGTACTAACTTTTGTAGTCTTGTTGGACTTCTGGATCTTGAATGGATTTTGGAGAGGAAGCTTGACTCGAGGGAGGAGTGATAGTACTTGATCACACTCTATCTCAAAGGTCACCACACTACCTGGATTGGTACATAGCAACTCAGCACATAAATCAGGTATCAAAGCATACAACACCTCTTAATTACCATATATCTCCTCTAGAGTAATTTGTTTACCTCTCTACAATCTATAACAAGGCAACTCCAAACTATACTTCTCTCTTAATGTTTTACTGAGTTCCTTAATATTTAAGTCATTTTCAAGCTTGAGCCAATCTAGACACTCTATAGCAATCCATTTTTTTGTTGTCATTTTGTTGTCAACTCTGTTCATTGAAGAGCATGTACCCTTCACTTTTTTTACTTGGAAAATGACACAATCATACAACCTTGAACATTGAAGCCTCCATGTACACTCCATATCTTCACAACACACAGTTATTTTATAGGCTCACTATTCAAATACCTCAACTAAACTCTCCAACAACATTGTAGGTTCCCAATGTGCTTCATTTGGATGATGTTTTCATATATTGTACCCTCAGTTATGTTAGGATTTTCAATATCTACATAAGAAAACAGAGGATGGTAGTCTTGAATCTCCTCCTGAAGTTCATATTCTTCATCAGAAGAATCATGTAAACTATGGTAATTATTCTCACTATCAACTTCAGCATCTGATCTTACAACATCTTCAATTTCATCCAGTGTAATGCCCTCCACAACAACATCTTCCCTTACAACACCCTCAAGGTCCTCTACAAAGTCAAATTCCTCATCTAGGTTGACAACATTAATATCTTTCAATGTGTTAGAGTTTCCTTTTTCTGTAGACTTTTGTCCCTTTCTTTCCTTGCTAACTGATTATTGCAATGGCATACTATTTTGACCCGTTGTGACATAGATTTCCACAGTTCTTTAGGGGATTAGGGTGTTCAAAAATGGCACTCATGTCTTCATCAATTTATAGGCATTTGTATTCCTTAAGTGTCAAATTGGATACTCTGTAAACTATGTTCTAGTGTTTATCAATCTCTAAGTTTATTGTATTAGTCACTTCTTAAAAAATAAGACTTTTGGGTACATCACTCTTGGCAAAACATAAACTCTTTTACTATGTTAGCTTAGGTCTATATCTACCATCCTCCTTCAATCTAGTCAATATCCTCCAGAAAGCAGTTTCAAAATATCTTCATCTACATTATTACGTAGCAAAATTTAATTGAAAAGCAAATCAATTGTAGAACTATCATAACTAATACAATTATTCGATATATGAACTAAACAATCATCCAATATACAAACTAAACAATCATGCTTAGTAATCAATTGCAGAAGTATCATAACTAATTGCAATATATGAACTAAACGATCATGATTGAAAAGCAAATCAATCGTAGAACTAATTCTGTCCAAATCATTTGTGAACTTATTATGCTCTAATATTGTTTTAAATAGAACAATGCTTTAATCATGTTTAAAATATTAAATTATCCAATATATGAACCAAATAGAACTATGCTCTAATTATGTATAAAACAAAACTAATTAAATTATCCAATATATGAACTAATTATGTATAAAACATTAGATTACGATGCTCTAATCAATTTAGAATACCCTAAACCCTTGAATACTCTAATGTAAGAATCCGTAATATCAACCATAACCCTAAAACCAAATCCAAAATCAAAATCCAAAAGCAAAATCGAAAACCAAGCCCAAGATCTAGAATTCAAATCAAAACCTAAACATAAATCCTAACCCTAAAAGCAAACTCAAAATCAAAAATCAAAATGGAACACAAAATCAAAACCCAAAATCGAAATTCAAAACCAAACCCAAAATACATACAAAACCCAAAACCCAAATATAAGCTATAATATGAACCATAACCTTAAAACTAATCCCAATGTTAGAAGCCAAATCAAGACTCAAAAAATCCAAAATCTAAACTAAAACTAAGCCCTTATCATCTATTACTTCACAAAAATTCAAAACCCTAACTTCCACCAAAGGAGAGGAGAGTCATACCTTTGTACACCAGTTGAAGAAGAAGAAGTGCTGTAAATCTTCCTCCAAACCTCTGATGCTTCTTGTTGAAGGATGATCATGTCTTCATCGGAGAAACGTAGGATTGCTAGAGAAAAGAAACAGAGGGAAGAAGCGGATGGAAGGACATGAAACCCTAGTTTAAAGAGAAATAAATAGTCGTAGGCATTTTTGTCCGCTCAAATGTTGAGTTGGACGATAAGCATAGGATTGAGATTTCATGGCAATGGTAGGACTAGTGGAAGAGCACATAAACATAACATTTATTTCTTTTAAGAGTATATAAATAAATAAATTTACTTGTAGGGTAGACAAATCATTCTCTGTGTTTCCGAAGGTGTTCAAGCAAAAAGCCCTTAAAACAATTGCCATGCCAAACTTCCACAAAGACTATGTGTTTTCGAGTGGCTAATTGGACAATGAAGTCTTCGTGCGTACAAGCTTCAGGTTCAAAACGGGAGAAGAGGAGGTGAAAAGAGGCAGTCGCTTCCTTCCCTCCACGACCTCCCATGGATCTGGAAGACCTCCCGATTCCAATCCTCCTCGAAATCCTCAGCCGCCTCTCGTCCTCCGCCGACCTCGCCCGCTGCCGCCTCGTCTCCACCCACCTCCGATCCCTCTCCTACCAAGTCCACTCCGTCTCGCTTATCTGCTCCCACCACCGCCTCCTCCTCTCCCGCACCCCCAGCACCGCCATCACCCCCTTCAGATCCCTCGTGATCAACCTCGTGTCTCTGCTCCAGGACCGCCAACTCGAGTCTCTGACCCTCGGGTTCGAACGGCCCTTTGGCGCCGATGGAGATTGGGAGGTCGATGAGAGGGATGACTGCAATCTCACCGATGTAGGTTTTGTCGGGAGGTGGTTGCCTGGGGTTGGCGGGAAGCTGAGGTCGTTGGTGGTGGTGGAATTTTGGCCGCAGTCCTGCTGGCGACGGACGGAGGTCTTGGCTCTGGTTTCTAGTGCCTGTGAGGATTTGAATTATTACCTTCTCTTTTCCTTTTTCTTTTTGGCCTGCAAAGGCTCTTTGCTTAGTGGTTTCTGTTCAACCAATAAATTTTTTTATTTTCGTTTTAATATATATTTATATACATAGGGAGCATTTCTCCTACATGCTTCATTTTATCATAATATGAGGCTCAATCCTAACTGTCCATTGTCCATCAATGATGATGATCAAAACTATAAAACCAAGAATCGGAAATGCAAAAACCATCTGTTCCCCTTAATTTGAAATTCAAAATTAAAATCCAAAAAAGTAACCACCATGTAATAACTATTTATTCCCTAAATTACCTCAATCATTACTCATTTATGAAGCCATGCCATCGCCTTCAGTACCTCTTCAGCTCACATGCAATGAGCCACACTGCCTCCAAATCACCACCTCTCCCCACCTACGTTGAGCCACATGTTGCCTCCAAAACCGTAGCCTCCCCCCACCTGCTACACACCATGTCGCTTCGAGCATCTTTGTCAGAGGACTACCATCCGGTTTTGTGTTATTTAAAAAAAAACCCCTTTTAAATAGCAGTAATACTGAAATGTATTTATTTATTTCCTAACTAATTATAATTTCAGTAATACTAATTTTAATTAGTTTTGTAATACTAATTTCATAAACATGGGTACAACAAAATAGTTTTGTTGCAAAATCGGTTTGTGTTAGTTTAGTAATACTAAATATTAAAATAGTAACACTAAAATGGACACATCTTTCAATCCATGAATTTCCTAACAACACACAACACAAAGTTTTAAAGTAGCTCGAAAAACTAGATCCAACCAAAAATCGTGAAACTACCTCTCTTTTCCTTTTAAAATTTAATTTTTATCTTTAGAATGGTAATACTAAAACTGTTTAGGATAGTAATACTAAAACTGTTTACAAATATTAAAATAGTTTCTATATTATTTTCCAAATGATCATTATTAAAACATTATTTAATACCTTCCTTATTATTACATATTCTCCTTGTCAATTTCAAAAGACAAGGAAAAGGCAAAAAAACCGACATTCACGTCATGAAAGGAAAAAATAATAAAAACGACGTCGGAGAGGAGCGACGACAGACGTGGCAGTGATGAGTTGCACATGGACAATCGGCAGATGCTGGAGGAGGCCGACCATGGTGAGGACGAACACAATCAAGCGGTGATGGTAAGTTGTGGACGATCGGGAATAAAGAGGTGGCTACTACTATGGTGACTATGGGCGGGGATTGTGAATGTAGCAACGATAGACATGGTAGCGACCTAAACAGGGCTTGTCGACAGTGGAGAAGATTAGATCTAGCATGTCGACAACGGAAGAAGGCACAAGAAGGCTTGTTGGTGATGTTGGTGCTTGCTTCGGGCTCGATGGTGGTAGGGCAGCCCAGATTTAGGGTTTTTGACGACAGGAAAGCCTAGATCTATTGCTAGAGACAGCCAGAAGGTATATCAATGCTCAAAAGGAGTTTTCAAGGCTTGTTGACAGTTGGAAAGCGTGCAACAGCAAGGGAATGTCGATGTACTAATGGCAGATCAGTGGCGATGATGATGGCAGACTTTTTCGAAGATAAAGCAATAGTACGAACTTTTTGGTGGGACCGTCATCGTCGACCATGGTCAACAACGACGATGCAGCAGTTTAACGGCTTTTTTTTTTCAAAACTTTTGCTCTGTTACCATATTAAGATGGAAAGAGAATCATGTATTATATTACAACAAAGGATTACAATCTCCTATATATAGGTGAATACATACTTAATCTACAAGTAACCTAATAAATGAATAACACAAAGATTCATATAATGATTCATTTACTTTAACAACTTCAAATTCTCATAATCTCAAAATAATCATGATAGTAACTGTCAAGAGAGAGAAAGATGTTTGGAATTCAAAACAAAAACCCATGGTAACACTTGATCAAAACTTGTCGTCATGTAACAATATACACTAAAAAATTTAAAAATTGTGTAAAAACGGAATATATTAAAACCAAGAACAAAAATGGATGAAGTAAAAGGAAAATAATGTTGATCGATTCAATTATCTATCAAAATGGATTTTTAAAATTAGGAATCCCTTAAAATCAGCATAATTACTGTAATTTTCTATCAACTTAGGTTTTTAGAAATATCTATTGAAGGAAAATAAAAACCATCATCTATTATAAAAGCCATTATTGAACATAGGATGGTATTGATATGGAAT
>JAMKQA010232138.1:0-13453 GCA_024699735.1 Posidonia australis
CTCGGGCGTACAGCAAAAGGCTGCAAAGCCGATATTTCATAAGCAAAAGAGAAATCAATAGAAGACCGATTTATCGGGCGTACGAGGGTGCCTAACACCTTCCTCGTACGTAACAGGGATCCTTACCCGCATTTCTTGTTTGTGGAGCCCCATTTTTATTTTCTCTGCATGATTTTTCATGTGTTTTATGGTTTTCCTTGTCTTCCATTTTAATAGACTAGGTGGCGACTCCTGCATTTTTGCATTATTTTATTTTTGCCGTGGCTTTGCCGACTTTTGGCACACATATGATATTTGTGGCCACCCCTGACGGCATGGTTACAATGGGGATACGTCTTTATTTGACGTCCCTTCAGTGACCTAAACACCTGGTTCATGTACCAGGCTCGGCCTACACCGTTGCGAGTTCGGTGACCCGAACACCTAAGCCCACATACCCAGGTTCAGCCTACACCATCTCAAGCTCGACAACCACAGTCGTATTTGACAATTGGTTTCATTGGAGTCTCATACTCCTACCACATTGTCGACACTAATCCCTGTGGTTCCTCAACACATTATTAGTGTTTCATTTTCAAAACTCTTAAGTTTTCCTTTTCCAAAACCATTTCCATTCATCTTTTCGTTGCAGGAATTTGTTCCAAGCAACACATGACCCTCTACTAGGGTCCCAACTCAAATTCAGTTAAAACCATGCTTTAAAACCATAAATTGGGTCTCATGCCCAAAAACTACACATTTAATCACTTTTATTCATTTTTAGGGTTTCAAACCCAAAACCATTCCCAAATTTACTTATTTGGCTTCGATATTCCTTCGTGTCATTTACATGGGGAAAACACCATAAACATATGCACATTATCTATTTAAAATCATTAAATTTCCATGTTTTTCTATTCACATTAATATATTAGGGCTAGGGCAAAATCGACAGACTGAAAACTAATTCGGTATGTCGAAAATCCCTAGTTTGGTATACTGAACATTTTCGATATACCGAAACTCCCTATTTCAGTTGATCAGGTGATTTTGGTCTACCGAAACAAGGTATTCTGGCTTAATCTGATAGGAATTTGGTATGCTGAACCCAGTTCGGCATGTCGAATTGCTCCTGTCTAAAACACCTCCTTGTTTCAGTCTACACATTTCACCGGAACTGGGAGCCTCCGGCGGACCCCTTTAACATGCATCATAAAACATGGATAAATCATGGGGTGTAAACCCTTGAGACTATTTCAAAACCCCTCAAACCATTCATGAATCCATTCATCATGCAAGCCATACAAAAATCATAAAGGGGTGAAGCTCGTATGAAACTACTGTAGCATGCATACTAAAAACTTGCATAATTCCAGAAAAATTCATCATATCATTC
Source organism: Posidonia australis (assembly GCA_024699735.1). Lineage (NCBI taxonomy): Eukaryota > Viridiplantae > Streptophyta > Magnoliopsida > Alismatales > Posidoniaceae > Posidonia > Posidonia australis. The sequence continues at coordinate 1,376 of JAMKQA010232138.1, forward strand.
CACATCTATCTGTTTACAAAAACACTTCATGCATCTCATTCCACATCTATTTATCATTTTTCCATGATTTATCATATTTTGTACATAATTATCACACATTTTGTTCATTAAGCCAATAAAGTGGAACGGAAGGGGGAGAAGGGGTCGCGTACCTCAAATGGCACTCCGACGACCTCCTTGCACTACGACACAACCTTGGTGACCCACAGTGGTGGCACATATGGCTCAGCTCTTCCTCCTTTTCCTCTGGCTCACACACCATTTCTCTTTTCCTTCTTTCTTGGCTTCCACCCACTGCTTCCTCCGTCCACTTTATCTCCTCCTCCTCCCGCATGGTGCTGGCCACCCATCGCGTCGAAGGGGACAAGAAGGCATGGGCTTCCATCTATGGTAGCATGGGTCGGGGAAGAAGAAGAAGATGGAGATGGTGAGAGCTCGTGAGAGAGAGAGAAAAAGAAAGAAAGAAAAAGGAGAAAGGACAGGCATGCAAATCGAGGTGACTGTGCATCCTCAAACTAGACTCCACATTGGTCCCAAACCACAAACAAGTGCACAGAAAGCCAACCAGATCCTCACAAGAAACAACAGATTATCCATTAATAAACAATTTATACAATATTGCAATTAGTTACATGGTTACAATTAAAATGGATAATCGGACCCAGGTGTCACAATAGTGTTCTACACACCAGATTATTGACCAGTTTAGTTTAGCCAAGTTCAAATATTTTCATTCGTCGAAAAACAAGGATGGTGTGCTGAGAGCTTCTAGTAATTGTGTAAAAGAAAAATATTCAATGACGTGTGCATAAGCCAACTTATTGTTGAAAAATTCAAGGCAGGATTGTTAGACGCCAGTGTTTGCAATGTCCTACATTAGACACATATCAACTTGCATCTTATGCTTTATAGTGACATAAGCCAAACTAGGATCTAAAATGCATGTTTGAGATTGAATTGGGACACCTTGAGCATAACAGAAGTCACTAACGAGGAGTCTGCCATGAGGATATTCCATCCAACCACCAAAGAAGAAATGGATCCCGACTTGATCCAATATCAAGCCATGTGTCACTTTCTTTACAATGACAACAACCAACCTAACCCATCGAGGATGTCAAATCAACAAGATAGTAATTTCCATCAATGCCAAAACCTTTATGGTGAACGACTATGAAGGCCCATTGCAAATCACATCCCTGAAGGTCTATACCAGGGATAGCTTGGAAATGCATTGCCAGATACTAAACACTAGGGGTAGATAAATGTCCCAAATGGAGGAGTGCGAACAAAGGCCAACCCTTTGTTTTTTGAGCAATCACAGGAACTACAACATGGTGAGTATAGAGAAAGAATCAATCCAGTTTTTTCTGGTCAACCAGATTGGAATTTTCAGCATCAGGCTCTTTTTCAGCCATATGTCAATCACGCTTTAGCCACTCAAGCTCAAGGTAGGCTCAATGACTTAACAGAAATGAGGAAGATACTCAGTGCATTAGGAGTACACACTCAAGCTCAAGGTAGGCTCAATGACTTAACAGAAATGAGGAAGATACTCAGTGCATTAGGAGTACACACTCAAGCTCCATCTTCCTTTGATATGAGCAAGTTCCCTCCTGTTCAACTACATCCAGGGTTCAAGTATCCAATTATGCTCAAATTCAATGAAGCCACGAATCCTTGTAGCCATCTTATGAAGTTCCAAATGGAGGCCGTGTCTTATTGCCGTAATTTTAGACTCCTTATCCATTTATTCTTCGATTCTCTTAAGGGGAACCCATGGAGTGGTTCATGTCATTGAACAAGGAAGAATTGAGCAACTTTGAGTAAATTCAAGAAAGCTTCCTATTCAACTACTAGCATAAGATAGATTTAAAGCCGACCTTCCTCGATTTGGCGAAGGAAATGATGAAGCCTGGTTCACTTATGCTAATTGATGGAGAGACATGGCCTCCAGGTCTGGCTTAATAATCCCAGAGAGACAAATGGTCCAAAAGTTAATAGCAAATACCACAAGACCAATGAAATAAGGACTTGATAGCATCTACTGCCCATTCATTTCAGCATTATATGAGGTGGCGGCATCAGTCAATAAGAATATCCATGAATTCGAGATGGAAGAACTACAACTACTTGAAGATGACATCAACGACATCAATCAAATCACTGTCAATCAAATTCAAGGATGTAGGGGCAACAACCATCATGGTAGGAAAAGGCAACCATGGAGGCAACCACAGCCTATCCCTCGTTAATGGCAAGCTCTAATCTAGCTAGCATAGTACCAAGAGCCAGTGATTGCATAAATGCTAATAATACAGCAATCTCAACCAACACTAAGGCAGCAATTTTTGAGACACTCAAGCAAGCATAAGGAGGAGGTTAGGACTTCACTTCTACAAGGCAGTCGAAATCTATTGGACATTTGCAAGAAAGACATACCAATGCCAAAGCCTATGCAAGAGCCCGAGCCAATGCTAGAGCCTACACCCGAGCTAGAGCTAGAGTCAACACTAAAGCCTATGCAAGAGTCTGAGCCAATGCTAGAGCTTGCACCCAAGCTAGAGCTAGAGTTAATGCCAAAGCCTATGTAAGAGCTTGAGCTAAAGCCAGAGCCTGCACATGAGCTAGAGATAGAATCAATGCCAAAGCTTGTGCAAGAATCTGAGCCAATGCTAGAGCCTGCACCCAAGGTAGAGCTAAAGTGAACACCAAAGCCCGTGTAAGAGCCCAAGCCAATGCCAGAGCTTACACCTAAGCTAGAGTTAGAGCCAATGCCAAAGCCCATGCAATAGCTAGTGCCAATGACCACACCCAGGCTAGAGCAAGAATTAATGCCAATGCCCATGCTAGAGCAAGAAATAACATCTCTACCATCCAACCTAGAAATTGTTGATCCAACTGAGCTAGGGATAGAAAATGAGCTTGTTGCACCTTCTTGCATCAAGAAATGGTTACGCCATCCACCTAGGCCTCCTAATACATCAGCTAGTGGAAAGTTTATCCTTACAGTGAACTAGTGCCTCTGAAAGTTCATCAAGCACATGCCAAAGAAACCAATTTCGTGCATCAATAGGGTCAAACTTGCTCGCAAGCCAAAATTCAAAAAAAATAATTCAACTAATGCACTTGTGATACAAGGGGCAAAACATCAAGTGCATCCATTAGGCTGCCCTCCTCTTTCAGGGTGAGGTACAGATTATGCATTTGACACTAGTTAAGAAACCAGGAGAAAGATCCTTTGGGTTGAATTCATCACTAATCAACTATGGAAGAAAGAAGCCTCTACCGATGGAGGCTACACTAGAGGCAGCCCCCTAAATATTGTAAATAAACTTTTCTTTTTTCCTTTTCTTTTGTTTTTGGAAAATACATAAATAAAATATCCTTTTAAAAAAAGAAAAGTAAAAGAGTAAAGTAAAAACATAATGAGAAGGAAGCCCTACCACACAAGCATAGGAAATTGAGACTAATTGGGAAAGGATCAAACTTGGTGATTGAAGAATATCCGAGCAATGCCTATTGTTTAGCCAGAGAGGATGGCACTAGGCTTGAACATCCTTGGAATGCACAATACCTTAAAAGGTACTACCCTTGACACGCATACTAGCCTATACATTGCCCGAGCTTGTGAACTGGTTGTCTCCCTAAGACCATGGAACCTTGTTCATAGCCTTACCTCACGAACACATTGTGGGAAAACGGATCAAGGGTCTGACACTGAGATGGAGGCAAGCCTTCAAGGGTTCCCCCTTTGGTCCATGAATAACAAGTCCACACATAGCCCCTAGTTGGACATTCTATCCTAGCGTAAATCTTAGTAAGTTGTGATTAGGTAGATGTCCAAGGCCAAACCTAGAAGTGCAGAAAGAGGGGAGTGCACCAAAATAAAAGACGTGATTCAGTCCATCAATAATAAATATCTCTTGACCAAACACTTAAAATGGGGGTGAGACCACTGACGCTAGGCAGGTGTACTATTGTAGCATAAATCTCAGTGAGTAGTGATGAGTAGGCACTTGCCAAAAGAGAAGAAAAAGAAAAGAAGGCAGTAAAGAAGCTATCCATTGACCAAAAAAGAGAGAGAGGAAAAGAAGACAGCAAAGAAGCTGTCCAAAAGCAAAGGAAATGACTGAAAAGATGGTAGCGAAGAAGTTGTTCAGAGTCAAAACCAAAAAAAAGGGGAAGAAAAAGCACAATAGGATTCAACCTTGGTATGGGGGGATAAAAAACGCGCCAAAGTCTCATCATAGGACACTACCTCTTCTTCCTACATCCTGCACTACACACTCAGAGGCAAGAGGCAGGAACTTAGGACTAGGGGCAGTTAGTACCGAGGCAAGCCTGTAGCATCTTCTAGTTTGGGAGTGCAGAAGGGTGTCAATTATCAAGGTTTCCACTCACAAAGTTTCAACTTCATGGAGGAATTTCCTTCCCAAAAACAATACAAAACAAAAAACCCAAATAAAAATAAAAATTCCAAAAAACCCAAAAAATAGAAAATACAAAAAAACAAAAACAAAAAATTCAAAAAAAATAACATAAAAATAGAAATCCAAAAATCCAAAAAAAACTCCAAAAAATCAAGAATAAAAAATTCCAAAAAAAATGTTGAGAAATATAACACCTGTAAAATTCATTTTGTAATTATTTACATTTTATGAATTTTATTCCTAGATGGGTGTTACTGTTCTGAGGTCCGTTGTGTGGTTTTGTGCTTGGGCCTCGTGGGTCGGCTTTTGTTTGCGTGTCCCTGTGCGTGGTTTGGCACCGTGCATTGTGGCACTATGTGTGTGGGGCCTAGGTGTGGGGTCCGTGTGGTGCCTGTGCTGGTGGGCCATTGGTTGTGGCTGGTGGTTGGGTGGTTGGTGAGGGGAGTTGTTGGTGCGTGCCTTGGGCTGGTGGGTGGCCGTAGATTGGTTGGTTTGCGAGTGCCAAAGGTAGGTTGGTAGATGCACAGCAACCTCCTCCCTCGCATATTTAGTGTGTGCGTGGGGCAAGCTCTCCCCGATCACCGGAACCCAGCCGAGCCTTCCCCCTTCTTTCCCCTTTCCTCTTTTTCCCCTCCTCTCCTTCTCCACTTCTTCTCCATCTTCTTCCTCACTCCTCCTTCCGTTGTGGGTGGGTGCAGGAGACACAGAGAGAGAGCCAAGAGTGGGAGACGGGAGGCGGAGGTTCGCGGAGGCTCGTGGCGGTGCAGGAGACTCCGGAGCAACGTCCTTGGGGCTGTGGAGTGTCGGAGGACGTGCAAGGCTGTCGAAGTTCGCTGGAATTCACCGGAGCTCTTTTTGAGGTACGCACCTCCACTTCATGTAATAAAGAGCATTGAATTGGTAGAAAATGCTAGGATTGCATGGAATATAGGTAAATTTGCATTCGTAGAATTTATTGTGATTTTAAGAGAATTTATGTTGAATTTATGGGCATTTATGACGGTTGGTGCATTTTGGGTCCTTTTGACCCTTCTGCCTTTTCGATTTTATATCTTGATGCATAGTGAATGGATTTTAGTTTTGTTTGTTCGGATTTGGAGTAGAATCGAGGGTCTACATCTTATGTTTTATGCAAGATTTTTGGTGCTTGTTTAGAGGGTCCGATCGGAGGTCCTAGTTGGGGCGATTTCGGACGATAAGGTTTGGGCCGTTTTCTGTTTTTGGCAGAATTCGACATACCGAACCATTTTGGTATGCCATTTTTCTGTCAGATTAGGTCCTCTAGTCAAAATTTGGTCATCTGATTTTGGACGGTAGCCCGAATCAGGAGATTTTGGTCGACCGAACTAGTTTCGGTATACCGAATTTGGCCTGAGTGTTGACCGTTGACCTGACTCGGTCGATCGATCCAAATCGGTCTAGCGAACCAGGGATTTTCGGTATACCAGACCTATTTTTCGGCATGCCGATTTTGGGCCCAAATATGCTTATAAAATGTGTTTTCCGAGGGCTTTCTGGATTGCTGTGTTTGGTCCCTGTAAGATGGGATTGTGGGCCGTTAGTGGTGGTCCCTTGGGACACCTGATGGGTCGCTTTACCGAGGTTTTGTAAGAATTTCAAAGATATGAAAATGGTTTTGGAAATATATTCCAAACGAATAGTTGGCCTGCTTTGGAAAAATATTTTCCTAGTTTTCTGTGTACGGGCCGAGAAAGTGTGGGACTGTGTTGTCGGGACCAGGGAATGTGACGACATTCTCGGGTGGTCGGGTGGGACTCCTTGGTTGAGGTTGGGGGCCGAGATACCTGAGGCTGAGGGGCGTCAGGTCTTGGAGTTATGAGACTCCTTGACTGTTGTCTCAAGGCTAGGGTTGTGGTCTGTGGGTTGAGGTGTTTCGTGGCATGACGGGGAGGTATGATACTCCTGCTGTCGCTGGGAGCAATGAGGCTCGGGTGTCGTCGGCTGTGGAGGTATGACACTCCCTCCTGAGCACCGTGTGTGGTGAACGCAATGAGGAGGTGGACCTTGTGGTGGCCAGTGCAGGTGGGACATGTGCCCCATAGCTGGTAGCATCTTGAGAAGACAGGACAACCTTCCCAAGGAGGGGTTGGTTTTGTGAGGGTTCTCTAGGTGGGAAAATCATGGGACTGTGATCTCTCCTGCACAGGGTGACTTCACCGTGGTAGTGCAGAACGCTGTGGTCGCTCCTCGGTGGACTGCGTGTGGCCAGAGTTAGGTTGCCTGGCGCCAGACTTCCCTACTCACTGTGTGTGGTTTTGGTTATTGAGGGCCTTTGCTTGTGGCTTTGGGCTAGTAGCACCTCGGTTGTGGTTTTGGCCAGTGTGGGCTTGGTTTATGAGGTTTTGAGAAAATGGTTTGCGAAATGAATTTAAAAGGAAAATTGATTATACTTTTGTTCCGTGGTTTTCCTTGAGGTGCATACTGGGTGACTTTTGTCACTCATACGTTTTTCCTTGTGTTTTGGTTTGTAGGTGCAGGCATGCAAACGTTTAGCATAGTGCATATAGTTTGGAGTCTCCTAGCCGCACACACAGGTTCCTGGTAGTTAGATATTTACTGATTGGCTTTAATTTTTCCATAATTTAATTGTTTTAAATTATTATGGAAAATTTGGGACATGAGAAAAAAATCCAAAAACAAACACCACCTCATGAAACTGATAACAAGTATGGCTTATAATGCAAAAATCTAGGATAGTTGCAACCCTACGTCGCGTTTTTACCTTTCCCACTCAGTTGGTTATCTTCAATTAGACAAATAAAGTTGAGGCAAAGCTTATTATCCTCTACCTAAGCTTATCTCAAGCAATCCATATTTATCATCATCTTTGGACTAGGGGCAAGGGACACCCTAGAGGAAATAACAATTTTGTTGAAGATGTGTAGGAGCCACTTCGAAGTATTGAACGTAGTATTCATTATGTTCTATACAGCATCTAACACAAAGGAAAATTCCTAGAGGCAACTTTCATTGCTGAACTCTACAGATAGGAGCCCTGAACAATATGGAAACATCAAGGCAACCTAGAATCTCCTGTACTCAACCAGAGAAATAAAGTTAATGTAATTAGCAGAGAGGAGGTCAACCCCCTTTACCCAACACCTGGGAATATCATAGACCTCTCGCTCACTAACTTACATGTAATAGGACGATGGTCCCTGTAGAGAGTGTAGGCTACACTCAATGAAAGGGTACTAGACTATGACGAATTGCATTCATGTGTCAATCTACTCTAAATGGTGAGCCAAATTCCTATGGCATTTTGATATATAAATTAAAACAAGCTGTGATGGAGGAACCTTACTATTCAAGGTCATGCAAAGCATGTCAAAACCACCCTCCTTGCATTTTCGCCAGCATGCATCCATGTAAAGCATATTACATCGCATCATATTGCATTTTTAGTGGTCATCAGAGCCGATCATCTTCCATCATGCCTAATTCTCATTTAGACTTCCTTGCCTAAGTGTCGGTTGTCTCCTTTCCTTTCAATTTGACCCCTTAGGTAACATCTAAGGCAATGTCCTTTCACTTGACCCTCTCAAGTAATGCTTGAGGATGTGTCCTTCATTTAATCCCCTCAGGTTACGTTTGAGGTTGTGTCCTTCCAATCTAGCCCCTTTAGGTTATGCTTGAGGCTATGTCTTTCTAATTTGATCCCCTCAGGTTATGCCTGAGGCTGTGTCCTCCAATTTGATCCTCTAAGGTTACACTTGGGGCTGTGTCCTTTTAATATGATCCCCTTGGGTTACGTCTGAGGTTGTGTCCTCTAATTTGATCCCCATGGATTATGCTTGGGGTTGTATCCTTTTAATTTGACCCCATTAAGTTACGCCCAAGGCTGTGTCTTCCAATTTGATCCCCTTGGGTTACGCCTGAGGCTACGTCCTCCACTTTAATGTATGTCCTCCAATTTGATCTCCTCAGGTTACATTTGAGGCTATGTCCTCCAATTTAACCCCCTTGGGTTATGCCCAAGGCTATGTCCTCCAATTTAATCCCCTCGGGTTAAGCCCAAGGCTATGTCTTCCAATTTGATACCCTCAGGTTACGCTCAAGGTTGTGTCCTCCAATTTTATCCCCATGAATTAATTTGACCCTCTTGGGTTACGTCTGATGCTGTGTCCTCCAATTTGATCTCCTTAGGTTACGCCTGAGGCTGTGTCCTTCAAATTGACCCCCTTGAGTTATGCTCGAGGATGTGTCCTTTCAATTTGACCCCCTCAGGTTACGCCCGAGGTTGTGTTCTTTTATTTGACCCCCTTGGGTTACGCTTGAGGCTGTGTCCTCTAATTTGACATCTTCGGGTTACGCCTAACGCTGTGTCCTCTAATTTAACCCCTCGAGTTACGCCTAAGGATGTGTCCTTTCAATTTGACCCATCAGGTTATGCTTAAGGCTGTGTCCTTCCAATTTGGCTCCCTTAGGTTATGCGTGAGGATGTGTTATTTATTTTTACCCCTCAAATAATGCTTGCGATAGTGTCCTTTCATTTGACCCCTTGGGTTACGTCCAAGGATGTGTCCTTTCAATTTGACCCCTTAGGTTACACCTGAGGTCATGCCCTTTCAATTGACTCCTCGGGTTACGCCTACAAATGTGTCCTTCTAGTTTGACCCTCCCTTGGGTTATGTTTGAGATTGTGTCCTTCCAATTCGATCCCTTGGGTTATGCTCAAGGCTGTGTCTCTCACATCAGATTCCTCAAGTGTTGGATCCTTATCCAACTCGATCCTTATTTCAGCTCACAACTTTTCGAGTGTTGTATCCTTTATCCAGCTCATTCAGCTCAAGATTCCCCAAGTGTTAGTTTTTTTATCCAGTTCAATCCCTTATTCAACTCAACTTTCTGAGTGTTGGATCTTTTATCTAGCTCATTCAAATCAAAATTCTCGAGTATTGGATCGTCTATTCAGCTCGATCTCTTATCCAACCTGGTGGCAGTAGGTGTTGGATCTTCTCCCCTAGCTTGGTCTCATACCCAAGTACTAGTCCTCCCATAGGTTCGAGTGTTGGATCCTTTATCTAGCTCGATCTTTTATCCAGCCTAGTGGCAGTAGGTGTTGGATCTCCTTCCTCCTTTTAAAAACACCCTGAGTCGTGCAATATGGGAATATCGTCTAGACTTGAAGCTAGTTTCGTGTTGAAACCATCTTCAAGGAGGGGCAATCTGTAGATATACTATTTTAGCACTCCCTTATTTTTATTAAGTCTCATTACATCATTGCATGTCTCATTCATCCTTAGAAGTCTTTTGCTCAGTCCAAATACCCTCCAAAAGCCCATTTGCCAATTCAGGTCGTTGAATGTAGCCTAGCTAGTGTTCAAAGTTATACGCTATAAATTTAGCATTCAACATTGAACGCTGCTAATACGGCGTTTAACATCTCCAAACCTATTCCTTTCCATTTTAATGAAAATTTTCTTTTATGGACTCAAAATAAATATCTAATATTTTCAAATGAGTCTTCTTGCCAAGTTTAGGGGTCTTTATTATCTCAATAAATCACTCGTTTGACCACATTGGAATTGGCAGCAAGATTTGATAAGTTTTTGGACTGTTGGTGTTGAACGCTATGATCTATGCGTTTAATGTTGGATGCTAACTATACTGCATTTTACACTTGACAACTCAGCAACACCACATAACCACTTTCTTCTTTTGGAAAATTTTGAATTCAAATTATTTCCTTTTTTTGGAAGATTCCTCTAATTGTGTGTAACGTCAATTAGCCTTTGATTGTGATTGGTTGCCCAATTAATTGATGGAATATGTCTTATCTATCATAGCTGGCTCGTGAGTATGTTGAACACCTCACATTGGACGTTTAACATTGAATGCCCAAATTTAGGCGTTCAACACCTATGAAATAGAAACTTTTGTTGGCAGTTGTATAATCTTGCCAATTTTAGACCTTTCTGCTTTTTTTGATCCTTTTGTGCCTCTAAAAATAGAGGGGCACCCCCAGTCTTTGGGAGGAGACCCACATAGATATAGAAGAGGGGGAAATTATAGAACATCAGAAAATTGTCCAAGAGAGGGGAAAATTATTGAGGAAGAGAGTTGGAGTTTTCATTATCTCTGAGTACACCACATCGGCATCTTGTTTCTTGCATACACATCATAAACAAAAGGGGGTTTTTTATTTTACATGTTTCATTTTATGCATACTTTGCATGTTATAGCTTGGCATTAACATTAGTTGCAATCAGGGGGATAAAACCCCTCGAGTAAGTATTTTCTCTATTATTTCATTATTAACTTTTAATTTCCTTGGAGCCTTGTTACTACACTATATTAATCCACATAATTTTAACTTTGTTTTGCAAGGGAAAGAAGAGGAGGAAAAGCTCACCGGTGTGGGCACCCTTAGGTAGCACTAGCGCTGTCCTAAGGTAGTTGAACCCACAATATTCACATCTCCCCAGGTGTCTCGAGGGCCAGTCAAGTGAACTGAGACTGGTGATCACATTGTCTTCAACCTACGTGGAGGGAAGAGTCAAACAAAATGTAAGGGACACAAGCAAGGTGGCGAAATACATTAAGGCATGTAGAATGTGCACTTCCACGAAAATCCCACATCCATAGTAGAGACAACTTCCCTATGCTCATTGCATTCACGAAGTAGGCTATTGCTTCCAACATCACCAATGACAACCACCAAGGTGGCAGTAACAATGACAACTCTTGTGCCAACTACGCCAAGAAGACTGTCGTCACATATGTCAAATCTTCTGGAGCATCTACCAAGGCCATAGGCCAGCCCCAACCTAGATCAGTTAGCATTTGCATCTAGATCCGCACACACTACACACTTGTTGGTGCATCACATCGTACCAGCTCGTCAAGGACGTCAATAAAGGAAAAGACAACCGTGCCGTAAGGAAAGCGACTTCACTCCACAAGTAGAGTCGTTGAGTGCCGTCTTCCCGAAAGTAGCGTCACTCTTGCGGTTATCGAAGGTTTGTCCACCACCAGACCCTTTTCCCGAGTGGTATGGGATAGATTTGTTTTCCATCGTGCTATTGGGCACCCGACGGACGAGTGCCTCACTCTTTGGAATGTTGTTCAGGACTTGATTGACAATGGCGTCATTGTCATCAACACGTAAGAGGCAACACCAACACCTACACCAGCATAGGCACCTAGCATAGCTAGCCTCACCTCACTTGAGCCTATAAGCCTCGAGGATTTCGGAACTTCAAGAGTTTATCTCATTTATTCTAGTTATTTCTTGGTGAATCCCTCCGAGCTTATTAGTGTTATTCCTTCTCCAGTCCGTTCCCTACTCTATCCAACGGCGGCCACATGCGCCTCTCCTGTTTCTGCTTTCCCACGGGGGGCCTAAACCAATGGTCGCCAATTTGCCATGCACTGGTCAAACCCTGCGAGTGCAAAATACTATAGACCCCAGCAAAAGCCACAGACAACAATTCCAACAGTTTTAGCAATCCCCGTTAGCATAGTCAAGAGTCTCGCCAGCACAAATCAACAACAATAAGTTGCCAGTAGTAGAAGCTAGAGTCATATCCTTTTCCTTGTGCCTTTTATGCTTTCTATTTCTTTCTACCATTGAAAACCTTTAGTGAATATAAAAAAAAAAAAAAAAAAAAAAACAAAGTAA
>JAMKQA010232139.1:0-13354 GCA_024699735.1 Posidonia australis
GGGGTGACTAGATATTTGGACAGGTGTGAGGGTGCACACAGGCCATCAACCATTTTTGAACCCAAAAAACCCATCATCCGTGACACATGAGTGTGATATGGATTCATGAATGCAGATGCAAGCTCAAATGGAGATGACCATACATAAGGCATGCCATAAATCCAATGACAAGGACGGGAGGAAGAGTAGACATATTTAGGTACGGGAGCCTACCTGTGGAAGGTTGTCTTCCTCGATGATAGTGATTTCTTCGACAAATGGTGCACTACGATGTCGGAGGCGGCTAATGAGGGGTTGCTGGAGGTTGTGTGAGGGTTGAGGAGTGCAAGGATGTAGTTACTCAGTAGTTTCGAGGCCTAGACAGCTAGGTAGGATGATGGGTGTTGGCTACGATTCGACGGTCGACGATGTCGCTGCTCAGTCAGAGATGGGAATGTGGCCCGACTCAGGGCTTTGGATGACAATGCTGGCTTGAGGAGGACGTGTGAGTGTTGTAGGAGAGGTTGCTTGGTTGTTTAGGAGTCGTACATGGTGTGGAGTGGCTAGATGTTACGTTGGATGGCCGGAAACGACAGTTTAGCTGGTCGAAAGGTGGTTGGAGGCGTGTTCTTAGCCAAGGGGAGCTCAAAGAACCAGGAGAGTGCCCAGAGAATGCCATGATTGGTCGAGGAGGGTAGAAAAGGGGACGGATGGTCAGAAATGACATTGGGTTCTCTTAGATTTCAAACTCTCTCTCCTCTACGTGTTCTCTCTCTCTCTCTCTCTCTTATAGGTTCAAGAAGATGCGGGCTAGATGGCTAGAGGAAGAAGGACTGAGAAGGGCTGTGGACCAGGGGAAAAGTGAAGGCTAGAGGAGGGAACAGACAACCAGGGAGGGGCTATGTCTCTCGGGTCTCTCCTCCCTCTCCCTACGGCTGCATGGGTTTCGACATGGAGGGTGGACGACGACTGGTGTGGTTTTCTCTACTCGACGTTGGTGTAGTTGGGAGATGGCGATGATGTCTAAAGGCTGCTGGTTTGTTGGGTCTCTATTGTGAGGAGTGTGGAAGGAGATGGATGAGATGATGTTTGGTGGGTTTTGGACAGCAGGGAGACGAGGGGAGTGGCTAGAGATGTGATGACAAGAGAGGAGGATGAGGTGGTGTTGCTCTCTCTGGTTTCAGAATTCCTTTCCTCTCTCTCTCTACTAGACTCTACCTTCCCCGTCTCCTTCTCCTCCAGCTTGTGTACATGAAGGAGGCAAGCTTTATAGTGCTAGGGTTTTATTGGAAGCCATTGGATTTCTTAAGCTTGAATAAGTGGTGGAGGTTGATTTAAAGGTGTGGGATTTGGGTTTGTGGGTGAGGTTTGGGTTTATGTGGGCTTGTGTGGGTAAATTTGGGATGTTTTGGTGGATTCATGGTATGAAATGGGTCCTGAAACTGTTTTAAGGTGTAAAACTAGTTTCAAGGATTGGGTTTTGTTCGTCGCAACTAGAGCATCCCTTTGGAGGGGTCCACATTGCAAAACTGAGGTATCTATAACGAAAAAATCCCTCTAATTTCTTGGAATCCTTCCTTAAGTCAAGCTCATATTTCCATACTAGTGTGAAACAAATTGAAAATGATAGATTCACTTTTAAATTAAGTATGCATCCATGCATGAAAAATAACTTCTTCGTAACTGTTGTTGTTTGTTCGTGATTGCTCCTATTTGAGGTGGAATTTTGAGATGTAGTTGAGAGTCATGGTTGTGGACTCTCCAACTTACTAGATCGACTGCAAGATGTCGTCCAACGGCTTCCTTGTTCAACATGATGTCTTTCCCTTCAAAACAAATAAATGCAAATTAGATCTAGGTATAGTAACTAAAGTAAGAAAAATATTAAATAACATAAACAGATGCAACTAATACTAACCGAGGGTTGTCCCTGCATGCATATGCAATGGGTTATCTAAAACTACAATGAATGAAAATAAAAAGAGAATTGGAAGACACTACCTTCACCCTTGTGCGATTGACATGGAGTGGAATAAGTGGAGCCACGGGTGTAGCTTTGGAACAAATGGGATGAGGCTAAAGGAATGGGTTTTCTCTAAAGACTTCGGTAGGGCTTTGCCTGGGTTTCACTCTCTAAACAAACTCCCTCTAAAATTTCTTCGACCTTCTCATTCTCAAGGTCTAGGGTTCTATTTATAGGCACCAAGACGTCAAATCTCGTTGAAAAACAAGTTAAGGAAGCTTTTAAATATTAAACCAGATTTTTAAATTCGAAAATTGGATATTTTAGCCTCATTGCTTATGGCACCAATGACATATCTAGATATGTTATCATAGAGATCAATGATAGCCTAGAAGATTCTATTTTTTGGAATGGAAAAATAGGCAAAAATATATCTTTACGGCTAGTTGCCGCTCATGATGGCATCAGGGCATAAATATCACAATATTTAAAATTCAAATCCAAAACTGATTGAGCAAATATCTAGTAACAATATGCGTCTAGTCTTACAGATTGAAAATTCTCTCGACTGCTAGAATATTCTAGAAAATATTTGATTTAAAAATCAAAATTTAAATCCAAATCAAAATCAAATATCTATTTTAAGGATAACATCCCCTGTAATTACGAGAATCATGTTAAATATATCTATAACTCATTCCACACTCATAATTAATTCAATTTTTAGAATTTTAGCACATGTTGAAATTATATGCCATTCTAGTATTCAAAAAGTCATATTTAATATCATATGTCGTTTTTAACCATGATAAAAATATATGATATTAAATTTACCCACTTTTCTAGAAGTTTTTGGAATTATCTGGCATTGATCAAGATTTATATGATATTCCATAAATATTTAAGCACTTAGAAAATCCTAGAAATTAGAATAGTCATGGGAAAAATCATGATAATATTTATAAATATCCCATGTATTATATGAAAGCTTGAGATGACAAATTTTCTGGAGAGAAAATTCCAAGGTGTCAATCACCCAATGACATGGCTTTAAATCCTAGTCGCCTATGTATGTGGCGACAGGCTATGTCACCTTCTATAGTGGCGTCTAGGCTCATCGCCTCGCGTGATGGCAATATCCTAGTCTCTTGCATTTTATCCCCTGTCTTTTATGTTAAATCCACAGAAATTCCTTAAAGGTCCGGAAAATACTAAAAAATTGCATGAAATCATAAAAAAAACTTCTTTAAGTTCAAAATACTCAAATCTACCACCAATTTGAGTAAGGTTAGAGTGTTAGCTCTACCAAAGCTAGTGACTTACACTGAAAACATTCAAGAGACTCAAGTCCACCACTAGCTCGAGCGTGTTAGCTCTGCACAACTAACAACCTTGAATCAAGATTTTTTTTAAAGAAATCATGAAATATTTGGAAAAGAGGCTAGAGATCCTTAGCCATGTGATCTGAGGTGCCTCAAAGGTTCCAATCCTAGATGGACTCTAGGAAATGCAAAAATAGAATATGTACAGATGCCCCTCCTTGGAGGTAACTTGGAACAAGATTGGCACTAAGGTAAGAATGATATCCCCCATTGAGTATTTCCTGAAAAAGAGAGCTCGCTCTCAAACGGTCCGCCACAATGGGACGAGAGAGAAAAAGGAGAGAAAAGGGGAACAAACTCGGTTTCGAGACATAATTACATAGTTGAGTGGTTCATTTAAAATTGCCATCATATTGAAGGCTTAGACATTTGAGGGTCAAGTTGGTTTTAGAGTTATGTGTCATAGCTAGTGTCGAGACCATGTCAACCATGTAGTGATGTCACTTCAATGGGGCAGAAACTAAGGATGGTCATGGGGCATTACCTTAGTGCCGGCTAGGTGATGAAAAGGGACGATCGTAGGGAAATTACCCTAGCACCGTTTGAAACATAAAAAAGCAATTTGTGGCTTTTTGTTTGAGAGTTTACTCAGATTGGAATTGTAAATTGGATAGGTTGGGCTTGAATAGACTTTGTGAGGATTACAGTTCTAAGGGTTTCAAACTCTCTTGAAGAATAATGCTCCGTCCGTGCTCCACTTCCAATGCATGATACCTAAATGCATGGATGCATGACTCAAGCAGGCAAATGCAAATGCAAGGTCAACATACAATATCCAATGAATGGTCCATATGATAGGTTAGGCCGGTGAGGTATGGGTGGTCCCTAGACATATAGACATATGCAAAAATCCATGAATGCAATTCGTTGTGATCAAGTGTTTTCTGTCCTTGAGTGTGACCAGTACTCTCAGGAAAGGACTGTCATCCCACAACTAAACCTGGCATAAAAAGGAGTTCTATGATTAAAGAACTGGGTGAGGGAGTGAACCCTTCCTCTACAAAACTAGGGTTTTGTCTCTTAGTTAGAGCTGTGTGTCGTATACACGGTAAGGACTCCAAAGGTGGAAGTTCGTTCTTTGTTGGAACTTGATGGAACGTCACGATGGGACTTGATGTAGCCTCATGGTGGGACTTGGTATGCTCGTATGATAATGTAGTGAGATTCGTACTTCTGGTTGTCGGGTGCTGTGACGTTGATCTCGTCGTTGGTAATAAGGGCATTGGTGCTTGTAGCTTTTCCCTTACACACCATGGCTAGTTGCCTCTTGTTTAGGTACCACAACTAGTCACCGTTGGTGGAGGTGACAAGTAGGGTCTCTCCTATTTAGACTCTAACTCGGGTTGCTTTTCAAGATATTATAAATAGAGCCCTAGGTGGCCTACCAGATGTCATCCCTCCTATTTTCGAGATTTCCTCCTCCCTCTTGCTTTGATCATGAAGCTGCCAACATTCTCTTCCTCTCTTTTTGCTATGGAGAAGGTGATTGAGGTGCCCAACCATTTGATGAGGGCTTTTCGCAAGGATAAGGTAGGTTTGTTGCCTTTGTTCCTTGTGCTTAGTTGTCTGTATTGCAGGTTTTAGTTAACCTTTCAGAATGTCCAAACTTTCACAACTCCTTCCGTTATAGCTTGCCATGGATGTCACACTTGCTCAATCATGTGGAGGACAACAGGCAACTTTTTGGATGTAGTGCCTATGAGAATTTGTTGGATTTGGTGCGTACTCCTTTGCCTTGGCCACTTTTGCATGCATTGATGGCTTTTTGGAACAACTCCTCTAATACTTTTAAAAACGTTAATCTCATGTGAGGAAGCCACTTCCATTCTCGACTTTGCAGTGGAATCTATGGCGACGCCAGATGATTTCTTTGTGATATCCATCGAGACCATGGATGCTAGGAAGATTGGTTCATTTCTTGGCAAAGGCCAGGAAGCCAGTAAGGGTTTGATGCATGGGGGAAGGCTTTATCTGAGAGGCTTGTGGGAGATGATTTGCACCCATGATTTATCACCGTCGGAGTTGCCAATGTGCCTATTTGTCAGCGTTGGAGGTCTTATGTTGTTTGCTCATGATCACTTTTCTCTGGACCATCACATCAATCTCCTAATGCTGATGGCAACTCACCCCGATTTATATTTGAGCCTCACCGTTCTGGCGTATACCATGGAGGGACTGTCCAGTGCTTCAAGCTTAGGGAAGTTCTTTGGCTCTCCCTTCCTTTTCCATAGTTGGTTTATGTCCCATTGTTGTTGTTATGTTGACTTTGATAAGTTGAGTTTTTGCACTGTATCCTTCACTTGGGCAGACTGTCGTTGGAGGACTTCGATTATATGCCACAACTGCCAGAAGCTTTGAAAGCATGAGTGATGACTACAACTTATCACCATCGAGAGCTTGTACTAGTGGGGGCCAAGTCTTTCGTGCTGTACTTGATCCACTGCTGCTTGCGTCTTTGAATCAGTGGTTTTCAATTCCAGCAGACTCGGTAATGACTTGCCCTATCTGTGCTCAGAAGGAAAGATGGAGATTGTGATGAGAGACTGGTCTTGGATTACATAGTTGATTGGGCTCATGTTAGTCTACGAATTCTTTTTAGAGGTGTCCACCTTTCTGCACCCACGTGGGAGTCGCAAGAAGCTGAATATATGGTGTGGTATTTGCGGCTTTGACCTTCTCCACTGTGATATGTCGAGGAGAGGAGGGAGTTTGACAGGATGCTTGGCATTTAGGACAAATTGTATGAACGTCATGTTTATTTTCTTTTCTTCTTGACCTGAGAGGGTGCCCTTGTGGATATGTGTTGTATCTTTTTTGCACACTAAATTGATATTCATTAGTAATATAAAGGGCATACCTTTCTTGGCTTTGATTATTTGACTAAGTTATTAGGGGATGACTTGTTTGTGCGAACTTAGTCGACTTAAGATGAGGTGGAGAGAATTGGTCTTGGCCTTAGCTAGAGTGATGGAGAATTGGAGCCCAATAGATGTCGACTATGAGTCACCCGTGGATACTCTAAAGGCTACTACCAAGGCAGTGCTCTTTGTTGAGAGAACGCACCCAAGCCATGGGACACACTTGGGTAAGATGTTAACTCAAATACTGAGTGAGTTGATTATTTCATCATCAGCTAAACCAACTCTAGTTTCCTTACTTACTAGGTTCTCACTTGTAGGTAAGGGTGGATGGCTTTTTGTTTTTTGGGCTTATGGATTTTCTCTTTTTTTTTTTGGATTTTTGAATTTTCTAATTTTTTTGGATTTTGATTTTTTACTTTTTTTTTGGGGGAAGGATGAGTACCTTACTTCAAGCCTTAGCCTAGGGTTTACCTTAGCCCTTCCAATCTATGCTTTACTATCCTAAGCATGTCCCTTGTGTCACATCTACACCTTTTAGAGACTTTGTTTCACACCCTAGGCCTTCCTAGTTTGGCCATTCCCTTATCCTATTTTGTCCTTTAACACTCAAAGACAGCTTCTTCTTTGCCTACGTGTGCAAGAGGATGGGGGAGGTTCGAGGTTTGGCAAGCTCTCGACATTGGCTTTAGTTCTGATGCCGCTCATCGATGGTTGACCCATGCGCATTTATCATTCCCAATTATTTTTTCTTTTTCCTTTTTGGATAGCTTCTTTGCTGCCATCTTGCCCCACTCTTTCTTTTGTCAATGGACAGCTTCTTTGCTGCCTTCTTTTCTTCATTTCATTTTTTTCAATTTCTTTCTCTATTTTGGCAAGTGTCTACCCATCACTACTTACTGAGATTTATGCTATGATAGCACACCTATCGAGCGTCAGTGGTCTCACCCCCATTTCAAGTGTTCGGTCAATAGATATTTATCATTGATGGACCGAATCACCACATTTATTCCAGATGCTTTCCCCTCTTTATGCGCTTTCTAATTTTGTTCGTTACATAGTGCTCATTCATCACTACCTTTTTGGACTTATGCTAGGATGCCACACTATACCAGACAAGCGGCTTTTATGATATGCCTTAGCTCTGAGCTTGCCTTGCTCTTATCTCCCTGTGCAGTGTATGTGAGGGCATAGGACAAAGTGTGGGTTATCTTGGGTATCTATTTCCATATAGGCTTTAGGGATGACCTTCCTTCTAGCTTAGGGCTACATCTTAGGACTCTTTTAGGTGCAGACAAACTGATCAATGGTAGTACTTTTTCAAGTGCATTCATTTCTAGGGATTAGAAAGATCTATCCCATTTTGGGATAACCAATTAGCATTGCCCAAATATACAGCCACCATGATATAAGGCCCTTCCCAGTTTGGTTTAACTTTCCTTTTGGATGTGGCTTATTGACAGGCAACACCTCCTTAAGTACCAAATCACTTATGTTGAATCTACATTTGATTACTTTATTCTGATATTGAATTTACGTTCGATTTCCTTTTTCTAACATTGAATCTATGTTAGATTACCTTTTTTTGATAAGTCCTTGTTATTCTTTGCTGGTAGATGCACGTGTGCTTAGCAGCTACGAGCTGCTTCTCATCATGGAGTTCCCAGTGGAGCAACAATGCCTGCCTCTTTCATCAATAGACATTCCGACATCGGCCTGCATTCTTAATGAGGGGATCAGGATTTCATATGGAACCACCGCTTCCATCCCAAAGGCTCGGGCATAGGGTCTTTGGCTCGTTGTCGTCCTTATGGTCATGCGGTAAGCCCATACTACATTAATTAATTTATCTATCTAATCTGATCCCTTACTGTCTTGTACTGTTTTTTTAATGATTTTAATTAGGGTCATATTAGTAGCTTTTGCTTGACCATTTCCTTGTGGATAATAAGGAGAGGAGTGATGGAGAGTGATATCGAACTTTTTGCACAGCCAGACAAACTCCATGGAAATGAAGATTTGCCCGTTGTTTGTTATAAAGGCTTTCAGAACACCAAACCTGGATATGATGTTTCTTTGGATAAATCGGCACAAGGTTGTGGCTTTGATGTTCACGAACGCTTCCGCTTCAACCCTCTTAATGAAGTACTCTATTGCATTGAGGATGAAGGTGCTTCCCTTTCCTTGTTGGATTGGCCCAACCACATCAAAGGCCCACAAAGAGAAAGGCTAGGGTGCTGACATTGCATAGAGTGTTGAAGCAGGTGCATGGATCTTATTGGCGTGTAATTGACAGCTTTTGCATCATCTAACTTTAGCCACATAGTTAGCCTCCATTGTAGGCTAGTAGTATCCTCTTCTGATGATCATGTTGGCCATGGCTTGAGAACCGATATGGCCCCTGCAAGCTCCTTCATGTGTTTCCTTGACGATTTTGGTCACTTCTAATGCATCCACATGTAGGAGTTTGATGCCTAGTGGTGTCTTCCATAACAATGTGTTGGCTCTGATGTAGTATCTAGTAGTCGGTCTCCTCAGGGCTTCTTTGTCTTGGGAAGTAGCAAATGGTGTGAAGGTGCCATCTTGTATGTAGCTCATAATGTCATGATACCACAGGTTCCCATCGTTGACTTTAGTAGTCCCTTGATAGTAGACCTCAATATGCAGCATGTTCTGTTGGCGTGACTCTTCTTGAAGTTCTTGGACCCATTTTGCAATTGATGTTGGCGAGTTGATCTTCTGCACATTGACAATCTGTTTGTCACCTTTCAGGTTGAAGTGGAATGACGATGCAAGTGAAGCCAGAGTGTCCTCCAATATATTGTTGCTTCTAAGCACATGCACATGTACCACTCTGTCATACTTCTTCAACAAGGCTCTTGCTAGATTGCGATACTCTTGGAGCCTTGGTGAGAGTTGTTTATACTTGTTGAGGACCTACTGGATGGCAAGCTACAAGTCTCCTACTACCTTAAGTCTTCTTGCCCCTAGATCGAGATTGATTTGTAGTCCCAAGATGAGAGCCTCATGTTCGGCTATGTTGCTGCTTACTGAGAAGCCTAGTTGTATGCAGATAGGGATGATAATGCTCTATGGAGTGAGGAACGATGCCCCTATTTCGATTCCTTGCGAATTGAGCGTCTCGTCAAAGTGGAGAGTCCATTCCCTGACTAGCGAGGTGACGTTGCTAATTGCGAGGATTTCATCATCTAGGTAGTCGGTTGAGATTAGTTGGTATTCTGGAAGAGGTAGTTTAGCAAGCTGATCAGTGATTGCTTGCCCCTTAACTACCTTTTGCGTGACAAATTGTAAATCAAATTCTATGAGGTGCATTTGCCATCGTGTTACTCTTCTGGACAATGCGGGCTTCTCAAACATATATTTAATAGGATCCATCTTGGCTATATAGCATACCTTGTGCGCTAGGAAGTAATGTCTGAGCTTCTGGGAAGTCCATACTATCGTTAGACAATGTCTCTCGATTTGGGAGCACCGTCTCATCGTGTTGGGCCAGAATGACACCCATAGAGTTGTCGGTATCAGCTAGATAGAGCAAGAGAGGTCTTTCGAAAACTGATGTAGTTAGTACTAGAGGATTGAGGAGGTAGAGCTTTAGGTCGTCGAATGCTTTCTAACAGGCCTTATCCCATTTGAACTTCGTGCAGCCTTTCAGTAGCTCATAGAAGAGTCTACACTTTTCTGTATGTTGGGAGATGAACCTTTGGATGAATTGTAACCTCCCTATGAGTCCTCTGAGCTCCTTGATGTTCTTTGGGGGTGACAATTCTACGATTGCTTTGGCTTTTATAGGGTCTACCTTTATTTTTCTTTTACATATGATGAACCCAAGTAGTTTTCCGATGGTGACTCTAATGACACACTTCTTGGGATTCAACTGGAGGTTGTATTGGCTTGCCGTCTAGAGTACTTTCTCTAAAGCTTCAAATTGTCCTTCTTTTGTCTTTGACTTCACCAACACTCAATGCACTCATGCATCAGGTCATGGAAGATCGCCATCATGGCCCTCTGGTAGGTAGCCCCAGCATTCTTCAGGCTGAAGGGCATGACGACATAGTAGTAAGTTTCCCATAGAGTTGTGAATGAGGTCTTCTCCTGATCTTCCTTTTTAAACTTGACCTGGTTGTAGCCAGAGAAGACATCCATGAATGAGAGCATTTCATGGCCTGCAGTGTTGTCTATAAGGATGTCGATATGCGGCAGGGGTAAGTCATCCTTTAGACAGGCCTCATTGAGATCTCGATAATCGATGCATACTCGCACTCTACCATCTTTCTTCATGACTAAGACTATGTTGGCAATCCATTCTGGATAGACCACCACTCAGATGAACTTGGTTTTATATAGCTTGTCTATCTCTTCTTTGACTTTTAGAGTTAACTCTGGCCATAACCATCGGAGTTTCTACTTTGCTGTCATTAAGCCTAGCTTAAGGGGGAATCAGTGTTCCACCAATGAAGATCCTAAGCTAGGCATTTCTTCATAAGAGAAGGCCAGTACCTATATGTACTTCTCGAGTAGCTTTATCATTATGTGTTGTTCATATGAGTTTAGTCCAGATTTGATTCGAATTGGTCTTGGGTCTTCCTCAGTTCCCAGATTTATCTTCTCTGTTTCCTCGATAGTGGTCATAGTTCGTTTATCGTATTTCTTCGTCATTTCTTCAAAGATAGTCTGGCCCATTGTGTCTTCTTCCTTTGGGTCTTCATCTGTGCTTACTAGCTTGTAGACCTCATAGTTCCTAGTGTTCCTACTAGTGATGCTTGATACTTCTTCCACTAGAAAGATGGCATGGGACTTAGCTAACTCTTGTGGGAACGCTGTGGTATAATGACACACTCAAAGACTCTAACCATTTGAGTGATTGGCTCCTTCCTTGTTTGGGTTGCACACTTGACAGAACTATTAGATACCTTTTGTGAGGACATGATGGTGGTTAAGCTGTCCGAGGCATGTCCTCCACTACCTTCCCCTTTATTTTCTACACTAGGAAATAAAGTACTGAAAAGTAAATTGTACGAAGATAAAAGGCAAGAATTAAAAGTAGGAAAGAAATTATTTACAAGGTTAGGGGGAGTGCCCTTAGGTTAGCCTCCTCGTCGGAGGCACTTCGCCATTGGCCCAGCGGATGGCCCTAGCCCTTTCTTGCTCAGAGGGGCAAGGCCGCAGATTACTGAAGAAAGTAGTCAGGTCGCAGAGGTCGAGGGTTTCAGTGTCTTCTGATCCTACGTCCTCTATAGGTGCTTCGAACGACTTGCTAGCTGCGATGTTCGGAGGTGGGGGAGGCTTTAGAGAGTTGGGAGGATTGTTGGAGGTTGGGAGAGTGTTGCTGGAAATTTCTTTTGGAGAAATTGGGGAAACTTCTAGAGGGCTAAGAGAGAGATCGGAAGCTTGGATGGTTGGCTAGATGGGCGCTGCTAGGTCAGTAATCTCCTTCAAGGTGAGGCTGTTCTCACACTGAAGCCCAACTGATAGGAAGTGGTTTAACAGAGACCAAGTCAGTGGCTTGGTGAGATCCTTTGATAAGTACGAAGGATATCCTAGTCCTGTTCCATTGTGCTCTTTTGGCATCTTGAGCGCATCTACCATTCCTTGCTCTTGATGTCCTAGTCTTGCTCCTAGTCTGTAGCCGAGGCGTTGGAGGAGCTCCCATGGTCTTCTCATGTATTTTGGGAAAGGAGAGGGGGTCGTGTCCAAGCTTTGAGGGATGAAGATTTGTTTCACATTGTTTACTGCCTCAACCAATGAATCTTCTCCTCGGGGAGCAAGTGCTAGTGCCAGTGTGGTGGTCGAGACTACAAGGCTCGATTGGTTCATTTCCCCTAACTTTGATTATCTTCCCTTGATAAGGGAGCTTTATGCATTGATGGTGTGAGGAGGTTACTACCTTGATTTCTTCTATCCACTGGCGCATTAAGATGAGTCTATAGAAAATGGGTGCATTGACTATTATCAATTCAGTATCTATCTCTATCGAGCCAATGGCGACCTTGACACTAATCTTGACTTGCACCCATTTCTTGTTGTTATTGTACCCTGACACCGATTGGACTGCTAGGCATAACTGGTCTTCCTGAAGTCCAATCAAATTAAAAGTTTCTAGGGAGCATATTCAGGGTGGCCCCTGTGTCCACTAGTACTCCAAAGAGTTTGTAAATGTTTATTCTAATAGTAACATTTAAGGGCAAAGTCCTCTTCTTAGGAGGTGCCAGCTTAGAGTCCGTGAAGAATAAGGTGGGCACTATAATGGCCGCAACCATAACTACCGCTAGTGATTCTACAAGCATGTCTTATGGTACTTGCACTTTCTTACCGACTTCCATCAAGATGTCTCGATGTCGCTTGAAGGCTTTGATTAGCTCGTAGATGGATATCCTTGCTTGCGTCTTTCTTATCTTCTTCAGAATGTTAAATTCTCCCTTCATTCTTCTAGGGACGTCGAACTCTTGTCATGGGGTGGTAAGACTTTTTCTATAATGACTGGAGGTGGCGTCACTTGATTTGAAACCCGACCCATTTTGGTGATAAGTGCTTGTCAGTTCTCCTCATTGGCCTGAGCATACTTGATCAATGATGTTGGCCTTCTTAACAAAGACTGCTCCTGGCTTTTGGCTTGTCCATGGCAAAGGAGTGATGGGCTTTGCTGTGTAGGGTTCGCGTAGGATTGCTGGATGTATCCTTGTGTGGAGCTTCTACATATCCCATCCTGGAACCCTTGAAAGTTTGGTGCTTGTTCATGCCAGCAGTCGTCGTCAATCCATTCTCCAATCGGCCATCAATCAGACACTCCTAAGAGTAATCCTTCATTGTCAAACTCCAGTGGAGTTGTTTCCCAAGTCATTCCTTCGTCCATATCATGATTGGCCTGGATGGTGATTACCCTCCCTTGATGTTTAAACTTGAGAAGCTGGTGTACTGAAGAGGTAACAATGTGGATTTATACCAGCCAGGATCTCCCTAGAATTAAAGGCTCAGTCAGGTCCCATTCCATGAAGACAATTGTGGTAGTGCTAGTGAGGGGACCAATGGTGATATCCAATTGGGCGGTACTAATCGCCTTCCTTAGACTTCTATCATATGTTGCCTAGGCGAAACGGTGTTCAGTGATTTGGTCTTCCTCGATGCCTAAGTAGTCAAGAATGGATATGGAACAA
>JAMKQA010232140.1:0-14230 GCA_024699735.1 Posidonia australis
GCAGCATCTTGTACATGATCATGGAATCCACAGAGACAATAGGATAGAATACGTTAAATGGTAGTAAGCAATAGATAGATCTTGCCAGTATTTTTAGGAAAAAAAATCTTCCCGAAGCACAGTAGGAGATGACCGAACTGGTCATCTCGCCAAACCATCCAAAAGGGTCAAAGCATACTGTGCAGCCCGACGACACAAACAAAGGGGTTACCTCACCAGAGCTACAAACCTTCCCTGCAGAGCACCTAGTGATACGAACCCCTAAAGTACAGGGTCAGGAGGGAAGATCGGAGGTCAACTGCAACGGAAGGTCACAGACATCTCCAACCGAGAGGCGCAGCATATCCAGGCAGTCAGAAGAACAACCACAGGGTTCCCCAGATCTCAGCGTAGGAACAAGCGATCTCTCCGATCGCAGACGCATCTTAGAAGGCAGAGAGGAGCCGAGAAAATGCAAAAACTCTAGAGAGAGAGAACGCCACTAATGCAGTTAATAAAAAATAGTACAGAAAGCCACCTCTAATGTGCTTCGTCTAAATAAATGTATATAGAATCTAAAATAGAAAAAACAACCTCCAAAAATATGCGATAAACACAAGAAACAAACTGACACGTGAAATAAATGGCTCACTGCCTAAACCATCAAACAATCACCGACCACGGGCTGCAAGTTGTATCTATTCGTATATCAATTACAGTTAAATATATTAAGCAAAAAGGTAACGTGATGAACCGGACTGGACAGACATTTGTGAACTATCTAGAATACTATCTAAATTTTCTGATGATACGGAAAAGGTATAGATATTGATTTTTGTATTTGAAGACTCAAGTAATTTTCCAAATATCATTTCATTTGTGTTTAGAAAAATAATACTTTCAAGATTTAACCGTCAGAAAGACTACTATTTTTTGATTCATTTTGGACAATTGATAGAAAAAATAGAACATTTTATACCACTTTGATTATTTTGGTGGCTTCAGAACCTATGGTGATGTAATACTTATTGGACCTTTGTATTTCTTATCTAGCATTAAGACCGAAAAAATATATCTATCTCAAATATTAACAAAAAAAAAAGACAACTATTTTTGTATACACAAATTCGCCTATTAAAAATATCCATAACTACCATGTTTAAAATTAAAGATTTTAGATTTAAATTCAAGATTTAAATAGAACTAAAATTCTCTCCTTGCAATCTCATTATTACAATCTTCTTATCATAATTTTATCATTGAATTTTTTTTCTATTTTAAGTGTACACGTGTATTTTACTAGAAATATTAATATTGAGCATGATACTTTTCAACACAAAAGATGTATGAACGTGCACAGCTTCAAAAAATTCAACCAAATCCATTGAGGATATTTTGATAAACCGTATAGTTGAACAAATATCCTAATATTAGTATTCTCACCATGACAAACAGAAAGCACAACCACCTCAAATCAATGATTGAAAGATGAAATAAGCACATAATGCACTTACAACATTCTCCTTTCATAGCTAACGTATCTCCTCCAGCTCACAAGCTGAAGACAGTCGGTTTGATTATCAAGAGGTGTCCTGCATTGTCCACAACAAGCATACCATTGAAACCTCAATTGCCACTAGGAAATTTTCACATTTCCTAAGATAGTAAAGGTTGCCCAATTTGAAGGACAAAATTAAAAAATAAAAATAAAATAAGCTATTCAAAACTTTAGAAAGGTACAAGATTACAGTCCATATATTATTTGAGACAGACAAAAAATACTAACCTTTTAAATTTCAATTTGTGGGAATCAGAAGCTAAACCCATGGAGCATGCAACTAATGAAGAAGAATATCTTTACTAGTCGTCCCAAGCACCATCTGCAGCACCTTCCTTCCTCATGGTTGTAGGAGTAAGCATGTATTTGTATTTATCTTCAATATTTATTGGTGTTGGGCCATTAAGAGAGAGCTTGGAGAGTGCAAGTCTTCCCTCTCTCTGTGCAGCAGCTGCCTCTTTCTCCTTTCTTCTTGCACTCTAGAAAGATTTTGATGAGGAACACAGCAAACACAAAGATTCTTTTTGATTAACCGAAAACATATATTTTCTTATAGGCAGGTAGTGACAGGCTCCATATATAAACTATATTATAGATGTCTAGTCACATAGAAGTTACGACATGGTAAAAGCATACTGCATAAAACATTCTTTGCAACACAATTTGAAATCAAACAAATAATGATACCTTCATGGTATACATCAATAGAAGATGGAAATATAATTCAAATTGTACCTTCCCAGTTGCAAACGCTACTGTATTCCCAGACTCTACATCAGCAATAGCTTTCCTTATTTGAGCCACAAGAAACTGAAAGGTGAGGAATCAATAAGAGAAAGAATTCATCACTTCTCTTACACTATAAATGCCATCCAGAATAATCATTACTGTTTTACTATAAATTCCATCCACTACCAAAAAGTAGAACATATCATGAAAAATGATTAGAATAAATACCATGTCACGATCTGTATAGAATGATGTAGCTTGACCAGATGAACCTGCACGGCCTGTCCTACCAATCCTATGAACATAATCTTCCATCGTCTGTCATTAAATGAATATACCATTTGTAAGCAGCCATAAACAAGCCATAATACTGAGGACAAACCATTTTTGCTTCGAGGGACAAAAATCAAGAAAATAGCAAGTCTTCAGAAACATAATTTATGCAATACCTAAACCACCCAAGTCGTATTTCCTCAAGAAAATAGCAAGTCAGCTAACCTATGTGTCTCAGCCATATCAATAACCAACTTGCAATACGAATTCTACATAATGTCAAGCATCATGTGGCAACATTAAGGGCCCTTTGGATAATGACCAAAGTTTTGAAAATATAGTTGATTTAACTTACATGATAAAAATATATCAAAATGTAGTTTGACAGAAGTGTTTGGATGGGATTTGAAAAGCACTATACCTATCCCATGGGGAACCTCACCTCCCTCTTCTCTTCAAGGAAAGACATCTAACTCTCTCTCTCTCTCCTTGAAAGTATAGGTCTAGAAAAAGGAAGTGGCACCTAATCTTTTGAAACTTTTATGTACTTAAGTCTCTGGTTTTAAAAGTATTTTATTAGCATCAAAACACCTTTTTCAAAACTTCCTTTTAGAACAACTCTAAAATGTGCTAAAACTAGAGTTTAACGGCATATCAAAACAGGCCCTAAGTATATTTTCTCCACTTATGACTGGAGGAAATATTTCAAGAAACATTGAAGACAAAGCAAGAACTAGCAACTATAGGGATGCAGGATGGATATGAAAGGTGAAAAGACTAGTCTCATTACTTAAAGAAATTTTTATAGAAGTAGTTTATAGATAAAAGACACTGGAGTAAAAGAAAACCGGTTTGGTCACAAGATACAACCAATATAAAAAATTTGATATAATAATATAAAACACAAAACTTGAAACATAGGATTAGTTAATATAAGATTCCTCTTGGGCATGTGTTGGACATGATGATCATCACCATCATAATCCTTTCACTATCAAAAGTGTAAATGAGATAGGTAAAATATATGCCCAAGTCAAACTATGGTTGAACTAGTAAATATCAAGATTTACTATCAATGCAAGGCAGTGTAAGACTGCAAATATTTCTTTCTGGCTTGTCCAGAGATGGAGCCAATGGAAGTGGTTTCCAAGTCAGGTTGGGTGCCTTGGAACAGTCCTATTTCTACCCCTATCTTTTACATAACAATGTTCTTATACACAGGAACACACCCATAAACTAGAAAATGCTAGGAGTTGGCGTAAACATTTCTATCTGGCACTAATATGATGGGTGTTAAGAAAAAACAAAAGCTCCTGCAGGAAGGCTAGCTAGAATTTGTTGTAAAAATACTAGCCCCTGTCAGTTCAGAGAAATTGAAGCCAAATACTAGGAAACGATGGCTTTGGTTCTCTACAGCTATCAACATATTGTATCAGCTTGGTAGAAACCGAACTCGTTTCCTCAGGATTGTACAAGTAGAATTAGCTTCCATTGAGTCGTTGCACCTATCCTTTTATTAATTAGACTGACCCGAATACACCTCACTCACCGGTATCTGAGCAATTCTTCCTGCTGCTTTTTAAGGAACTTGCTTTTTGGATCATCAAGTCATCACCCATTATTAAGATATGATACAGACTACAGAGCTAGCTCAAAATCCAAGAAAGACTATGGTAAATTGTCTGCAGATGCATTTGTTGATATTAGATGTGTGCATATCAATGTAAGGAGTAACTCAAAATTTCGATGAATCGTTTCTTCAAACAGAAAAATAACTTTTCGCTAATAAATTGACTAATTAAACGCATGCTACCATAATAAACTAAATCCCCTAATCCAACTTGGGGCAGAAGCCTATCGCTTAAATATACTAATACCTTATCCCATTCATCTTGAAATCTTGGTTCAAATTTTACAAGGGATCCTTCCAATTTAAGAATCTTGGTAAGATTCTTTGAGATAAGAACCGTTTAAAACCCCTCGGAGTTTAAATGGTTCTTAAATCAAAAAAATGAAATCTTTGGATTGTGTTTAGATTTTCTTTTTTCTTTTTTCGATGAATCATGATAGTGAGAATTCTTTATCTCTCAATATCTTTCTCAAATCAAAAATCTAGGATTTGACTTGAACCTAGGAAAACAGTATAGGTTGATGTTACAGAAAAAAGATAATATGCACTCAATTCCATTTGTAATTCGTTGAGCTAAAGCAGCTAGAAGCTGCAGTGTCCAGAAAGGAAAAAGAAATACAGAAAGGGCTATGAAGATGAGATGAATGAAAAGCTCTCTGCCATACTTTCTATCTAATATTTTCCACCCTATGAGTAAAAGGTAAATTACAATTAATGAATGTCATCTTAAAAGCACTAACTACATTTACTAGATATTCCTGTTCAAGTTGAGAAATGTGGTTCAACTACAATGAATTAGATTACGGTGAAGAGATGAGATGAGAAACAAATATGGATCATAAATATTTGGAGGCTAACAAATCAGAAAATTCTCAATAGAAAAATATGGCAATGAATTCACTATAATCTAATATGTTAGTATTTGACCGAAGCAAAAAAAATTCACATGAGGAAGTTAGCATTATGATTTTTGACCAAATAGTCAGTTCCAGCCACTGATGTGCAACTCATAAATCATGCTTCTTTGTCAGCATCATACCTTGGGAAGATCCAAATTGACAACATGGGCGACACCTGCAACATCAAGACCACGGGATGCAACGTCTGTTGCAACCTGCATAAGGAATAAATTTAATGATCTATAAAAAATTGTTAGACTGAAAACACCACAGGTGTACCACATCCTAGAATTTATATTAAAATAGTAAGGTGAAAACGTTATTGCACCAAGATATTTGTGAAGCCATTCCTAAAGTCACGAAGAGCAGCCTCTCGTTCACTCTGGCTGCGGCCACCATGAAGAGCAATAGCATGCAGACCTTGCGCTACAAGGGCTTCTGACACTTCATCACATCTAGTCTGGAGGACAATTACAAGTTTGTCAGAAAGAAACAGAACTGTCATGCCAAAATCAGAAATCATCAAGTAAACAGCTAATGGTACGGTTATGCATATGAATACATATTTCACTAGGAATGGAATAACAGTAAGAGGAATTATGACAACCAAGACATTGTAATTGACGACAAAAATAACAATTACAATTATATTAAGGAATAAAGGCAAGGATGATAGTGCCAGTTTCCTGTGAAACATCAGGTCTTCCAAACATTGAACATCAGCACAAACATGGTACCAAGGGCAATGGATACAAACATAAAACTTTGGAATTAGACTTCACATTTTAATAAATTTTATAATAACCAATAATAAATGTCTATTGCTATTAAAATTAATGTTATAGACATGTATGATATATTGATATACCATAAAATAGAAAGTAAAAAAAGATATTCCCAATTGTCTTACGACATATTTAGCATGCTACATGCATAACAAACACGCATTGCAAATATCTTGGGAATCATGCACTGTGACCTGGAAGACACAGGTATGAATCATGCAAAAAAAAAACTCCGCAGCCAAGGATAAGGCTGCATACACATGAATCCACCCAAGTATCCCACATTGATGGGAAATTCATGCACTGAGTCTGCCCTGCTCGTAAGAGCACATACAATATATGCCTTAAACACATTAACACCAATACCATGCAGATGACCTAGCAAATTTCAGTACCTAGTATCTACAGAATACACACACTTGCGGTGAGAAGAATGTAGCAGTTATGTTGAAAACGGAAGTATTTCTCTACCTCTTCTAAGAGTTAGGACTAGCAAAATAAAACAAACTTTAAGAATAACTTAAAATTATGCCAATAAGTTATTGTATTACCTATTGGGAACTAGGAATACATAGATGCCATAAATTAATTTGGTTAAAAAAAGTATGTGATAGGTGAATGATCAACATAACTAGCAGTTTAGAGTCCTCAAATTAGACATCTACCTTGAATGGGTAGATAGATAGGGTACCATTATCAATTGGTCAACTTGTCAAAGACTTGGAAAAGATGTAAGTGTAGATATTGGTCTTACAACCATAATGAGAAATCATAAGATACATGTTCTACTAATTAACTGAAAATTATGTCAATAAGTAACCATATTTCCTATTGAGAATTAGGAATACATAGATGACAATGTCATAAATTAGTTCGTTAAATAAATTAATAGGTGAATGATTACCATAACAGTCAGTTCAGAGTTCTCAAATAAGACATCTACCTTGAATGGCTAGATAGGTAGCATACCAGTCTCAATTGGTCAAGTCGTCGAAGACTTGGAAAAAAGATATATTACTGTGTAGGCAGTGGTCTTACATACACAATGAGAAATCATAAAATACATGTTTTATTAGACCATACTAGTTTTTCAAAGAGCATATTTTTTCATGAACCCAACAGCATTTTCTCCTTTATCTTTTTTTGTGAAAAGTTCTGAATTAATAATATAAGTTTAACAATTATTGTATTAAACATCATAGTCTATGTTAACATGAATAAAGTGCTAAAACAAGAAAATTTTGAAAGCTCAAGGGACATATTAAGTCATAAACCCACCCAACATCAATTGACTTCAGGGTAGCATAGACTAATATGGAAGAACATGAAACAACAAGGTTCCCACTTAGCATAAATATTTTGGAAATTTTGAAAACTAACAAAATTTATGACATTTCTCAGAAACATTTCTACATATTATATCATGGTATGAAGGGAATTCTACCCATAAAATGAGAAAAAGGATGGTTCTTTAAATTCAAAGGAAAAGAGAAAGAACTTATTCCCTTTGCAAAAAAAAATGTCCCCAAAATCTAATGATTATGAATATTTTGATTTATAAGTTAATTTTCCTCTCTATCCGGGACATATATTTAATATGTATACAAAGTTCCCCTCTCATGAAATGAAGAATCCAATTTCCCTTGCCACTTCCATATATGCATAACCACTTTCTTGCAGTCAAAACGTAAGTATAAGTATTCATCTTTCCTCTAGTTGGCATTGACTCCATGTTTTCCTTCCCTCGAAATTGCTTCACACACACAGAGAATTAGTTTTCTATACAATTTACTTGAATGATTAGCTAAAAATTAGTGTCCTCCTTGGATAAAGATTTATCATATCCACAAATTACCACATAGTAATTGGCCAATTAAACAAGTTGCATGCAATACCTTTCTCTCAACAAACACAACAGTGAGGGGAAGAGCAAAGCTGGCTTTTTCAGCTTGAGAAGCTTCCTCCACAAGCAAAGATAAAAGACGGTCAATCTGCAAATAGTATGATACATTACCTCAATAGAAAGAACATAAAATATGGTCAAGAAACACTTGACTTGTTAAACTTTCTATCCAATGAAGTGTAAATACTGAGTAGAGCATCGGAAAAATGTCCAATAAGCAATTATACAACAAATTAAAATTTAAAATCCTCATTGCATTTAAAATAAGAAAACCAACAACAAGTTGAAACTAGTATCATCATTCTGATTGTATTTCCATTCTTTGGATGAGGATACTTTTCAAGTAAGCTAGTATCAAACGATATCAAACAGAGCTCCAAGATTTTACAAACAAAAGGAGAGAGATCAAACAAGTTGGAAGGAATAACTTATCCACACTCCCAGTAAAATCCGTATATTGAGTATGTAATAGAATACCATTTCTTGCCAACCAAATGGGTTGGAATACCAATCAAAGGTTATTCTGAGGTTTTTAGGGATTCATTGAGGGGTTAATTGGGTAATATACTATATGAACTCACATGGTTTCGTATTCCCGCTAATGAACATATAGAAAGTAATAAAGCTCAGAAGCACAACTTGAACTATTCCAAAATGGTTCCAAAAATTGAATGGCTTTGGCAATATGTCACTGAAATGTGTCACATTTCCAAGTTTCTAATGCACTTTATGAGTGAAAGTTGAGAAGACCTAAACTGACCTATGTCAGCTCATATTGGATTTATGTCACCATGCGCAGGTCAAAATATGGTACACAAGTGATTTTTTTAGCAGGTAGCATGTCTTTTTGTTTCAAAAGATGGTGTAACTGATGGGTTAGGTTCCCATAAATCTCACAAATATCAACCTAAGTTCAAACCTAGGGCCTTGCACCTTCTTCCACAAAGCTGGACAACTGCTCTATAGCAGTTATGTAGCATGTCAATTGACATACCTACTTCCTTACCAATATCACTACTGCAAGCTATTGACAAGTACTCCTACAACAGCCACAGGAAACTACAGTCCTTAGCAGTAATTTCATGTAAGTGGAAATAAGAAACAGGCAATGACGTATCACCCACTCCATCGTAAGAGAGGGACCACACAATAAGGAAAAGAGTATATGAATAAATAGGACAAAACAACCAAACATGTTCAAATAAACAAGCAATGCAATCTAAATTTGTTCGCTCCATTCTAACATATTTTAAATGCAGATGAGTAAGCAACTAGTATTTTATCTAAGAAACCAAAAATAGTTTGAAAAAAGACATTTCAACCTTCAATTCTATGCTTGTTTTTGTTGACTAATATTGAATACTAAAATTAATTCAAACCAAGATATCCACATGTAATATATCTATTTTAGGATGCTCTTAGGGTGCTCAATCTGAAGAATATGTGGTGTCTTTAAACCTCTTGACTGCAGATGTATGTCAATAAGCAGCAGGGTTCTCTGGCTGAACAAAATATGCATTAGGAAAATAGCAGGAGAGAGTAACTGACCTTTTCACTTTCAGTAACCTTCTCCAGAACTTGAGATACATTTGCTGTCGGACTGCTGACTTTTCCAACTTTGACTTGTACAGGTTTATTCAGGTACTCCTACAAGGAGTATTGGTAATCAGTGGCACAGTGCAAGATATAACATACAAATGATATATTTGGACTAGCATTATACTACAACTATGCAAGAGAGTTTTTCATGTATCAGCATGCCAGAGATGCCTTCATAATATGAGGATAGTCTCATGAAAGAGGCATTACATAAAGACAACCAGATGAATTCCAGATATTCTGCTAACATATCCAATAAACTGTTAACTCTAAAAGGACAGCACGCCAAAATACTTGTAAGTGATAATCAACACCTCTGAACACAATAATGAGATTGTAAAGTCCCAGGAAAGGTTTACAAAGTAGTAGAAACAATGGCTGAATGATGGTCAATCTTTTAGAAAATCAGTAATCAGAATCAGTTGGCCAGGTGATCAATTATGCAACAAATTGAACTGCTACTTGGGCAATCAAACAGATTAATCAGCTTGTTCACCAAACAGTAAGAACACTGATCTCATTAATCAGCTGATTGAGCCGATTTTTAAAAACAGTAAGATGGAGATGAGCTCTAATTGCCACAAAGGACTGGTACCAAGGACCAAGAATTAAGTTAAACTTGTATAGTAAAGAAATTTTTACTAGTCAGGACCAGATAGAGGCACTATAGATTTAAAACGGGAAAAAAACTAGAGGCACGTCCTACACACCATGACCCTTTTTTTTTTCAATATACAAAGAATCCTACCAGGTTCCATAGACATACAGGAACCCACCTAAATAAGGAATGAAAAAGGCAACAGTTAATAATGTAATAATTCCAATAAGACAATGGATTGCACAAACATTTGAATGCGTTCAAACATTTGCACAATGCATAATAAAAGAATAACATGTGTGGCATTAATGTGTGTTTGCACCTGTGCTAGAGATTCGATCTCTTCTGGCATGGTAGCACTAAATAACAGTGTTTGGTGCTTCTTTGGAAGATTCTGCATTACCTGAAACATTGTAACTATATAAATTAATATGTTAAGAGCCATGCTAAGAAACCATATATATGTACAATTTTTTTGCCAAACAGCTATTCGATTATGGACACACACAAAAATGCAACTAGAAACTACAGTATATTATCATGCTAAGAAACAATATATGTACCATTTTTGCGAAAGAGCTATTCCAGAAAAGCCAGTTGATCAAAGGGCACAAAAAGGCAGAAGTATAGGAACTACAGTATATTATATGGTAACTTGGTAATACAGTATTCTCAACAGAAATACATCAACCAATATCTGTAAAATATTTTTCTTTCATCTCTCTATGGTTAGGTATTCGTGTCAAGATCCATTTGTCATGAGGATAGACTTGGAAAATTGGGACGGGCCAAGCCGAGCCGGCCCTAAATTGTGAAAGCCTGTGAAGATTCCAAGCCAGCCCGGCCCAGCACGGAATAATTTCAAGCCGGGACAGGCCAGGCCGCTATTTGAAATCCCCTAACCTAGCACAGCCCACAATCCTATTTGTTTTGGGCAAAAATCAAACTGGACCTGATTTCAGGCCATCCCTAATGAATTTCTCTAAGTTTAAATTAAATAAAAATAATTCTAATATATTGATAATATTATAAATGATTGATATCACATAAAAAAGAATATAATATGGAATTGAAAATAAATAAATTACTAATAACTACTTGCAAATCATACTCATACATCTTAAGTGATCATTATTCTTCTAATGTTCTTCCTCTCAGTTTGCATTCCCAAAAGCCAAAGTCGAGTCTGAGTTACGTACACATTCGTGTTCTTCTTTAACTTGTATACAATTTCTCATAAGCTTGTGTAGATAAGCCATTCCATGCCTAGGGGTAACCAAAAACCTACAACTCATCAGTTACATCTTTGGTGTACAAACGTAGCAACTCCAATCCATTTGAAGAACCGAAATAGATCAAAAAGAGAAGGAATAGAAATGAAGAAGATTAAAAAAAAAATGAAAGTTGGAAGCTCTTGGAGATTTGGATGAGTGAAGAAAAAATTAGAAGTGATATATATAAGCAAAAGTGTGTAAAGATGACTAAAAAGTGATTCCAACAGATCTATTTTTATGTAACAGTTAATTCCAAAAATGGACATTCACTACTAAAAGCAGAAGTCCACTACAAAAACTAGACGTCCGCTAACCACACAGTAGGCTCTATGTGAAAAATGGATGTCTACCACCAAAAATGGACATCATTTTCCAAAACAGGAGGTCCTGTTCAAAAAATGAACATTAATTTTGATAAGGAACGTCTGTTTTGTTTATCCAACTTTCCAATATTTGTTGCTAATACATAAATATCAAATTCGATTATTCATTCAAAAAAAATTAACACTCATTCATAATTTAAAATCACATTCATTTATAAAACATCCATACTTCAAAAATTAAAATTACGAGATTACAAAATCCATAATCATTTTGGTAATCCTTCGTAATCCTCCGTAGTTAGTTGCCTTACTGAAAGGTAGTTGATTTTCAAACATTTTTCTTTTACTCCTTTTGGTACTTTCTTTCCTTCTTTATTCTCTTCTTCTATTTTGGTCATTTTACTCTTCTTTTCTTCTTCTCCTCTTCTTCTTCTTCTTCTCTTCTATGACATCTTCTTCTCCTCTTCCTCTTGTCTTTCTCTTTGCTCTCTTCTTCTTTTCTTTCTTCTTCCTCTTCCTTTCAATTCTCTTCACACTAAAGCAAATTCATGCTTTCTTATTCATACATGACAAACAAATACTTCCATTTTCATTTCTCTTCACATTTTTCTTATTCACACACACACACACAAAAAGAAACTGAACGTATTACTAAATATTCAATTTCTCTTCTTCTTTTCTTCCTTCTTCCTCCTCTTCATTTTATTGAAAACTTTAAATATTCAATTTTGTGTAGAATTGAGAAGACATCCATATTGAAAGTATATAGAAGACTATATTGTACTTTGTTTATGCTTTCTAGTTTATTTATTATTTGATTACACTATTATTTAGTTGAATGCTTGGATCATTATTTTCATGTTACACACACCCACACGCAATCAACTTCAAATGAGGATAGTCCTCATTTTAATTATTTAAAGACAACTTTTTATATCTCAATATCTATCTATTAGATTAAAATTTTAAACCGCTAGATATAATCGAAACCATTTAAAATACTTGTACATCAAATTTCGAGTAATTT
This sequence comes from Posidonia australis, assembly GCA_024699735.1. NCBI lineage: Eukaryota > Viridiplantae > Streptophyta > Magnoliopsida > Alismatales > Posidoniaceae > Posidonia > Posidonia australis. Next base: position 12,578 of record JAMKQA010232140.1, read on the forward strand.
TGAAATTTCAACGTACTAAATTTTGTATGTGTTTATTAAAGCATTTTTAGCTCATAGAAAATCATTGAATTTGTATATCAATAGATCTTATATGTTAAGAGTTTCTGAATGACGTGCTAATCTAGATGACGTACACTAAGAGTCTATTTGGCGAAACTTCAACTTCTAAATCAAGTGTAAAAGCTAGCTATTGGTTAGAAATAAATATAAAAGAATCACTGTTTCAAATGGTTTTTTTATTTTAAGAACTTGATAATATTTGGTAGAACTGTTAAACTATTGTAGTTTCTGAAAGTTGTTCAAAAACTTTACTAAACGGATCCTATGATTCATAGATTACACTTTGATTTTAAAATTTATAACTTAGAGATCGAATAATTCCGACTTAAAGCCGTTAAATTTGCATACGAATAGATATATATATATATATGGTAAGTGTTGCTAAATAATGCGAATTTTGATATATATTTAATCTAAGCGATGTAAATTAAGATTCATGAATTATACTTTGATTTTAAAATTTGTAGTATATGATTTTAAAAATCGTTCTTACAATGCTCCAATAAGGATTGTCTAGAGCTAAATACAAATCCTAAAAGATCGACAATACAATATTTTCAAATGATATTGCTATTTCCAACCATGACCGGAAAAAATTACAAGATACTATGAGAAAATACTTCTTGTTAAAATTCAATATAATTTAAAGGACCTGAATCAAGAGAAAAATATGTCTTCTCTAAAATAATGACGGAAAAGATTATCTCTCTAAAAGAATGGAACAATATTCAAAACCCAAATCACTTCTAAAAGTTTTATGAAACTTTCTTGGTCTTAAACATTATAATTATTAAGATTATCAAGAAGCATGAGAAAGATTTTTCTCATTCAAAATAACCAAATTGATTCTTTCTCACTTTTTTGGAAAAAAAAAATATGATCCAATTAAAGAAATCCTACAACAACAGATTGCTGAATCTATTCATCAAAATGGATCAGAATTTAATTCTAAATTACTCCAATTATTTCAAAAAAATGAAATCCCATAAATCATGAGATAGGAATGAGGAAAAACAACCCACTTATTTCCTTAATATTATTTTGATCAATGCATACTGGTAAAATGGTGGAATAAATATGATTTTACATCCATCCTCAAAAAGAAAATCATCCTAATGATGGTTAATAGTTTCATATCTCTAGTATCAATCACAAGGTTTTCCTCTGATAATTCAAATCAGTTACTGAAAAACTTCACAGTCAAAGCTCAAGCTCCTGATTTTTTATGAGCTATACAATCTACATTCTTCACTTCCCATCTTACTAATGCACTTGTTAATGGAGATGATTGCTATGACCTTGAGGATTTTATATATATATATATGTATATATATATATGGAGCACATCAAGTGCCCCATATATTATTCCATCATACATTATTCCATCATATAAAGGTTAGGCTCACCACCAAACATCATTCCATTGTAGATCTTTAAGAACCTACAAAACTTAAAAGCCACCTATTTTACAATTTGAAATTTGAAAAATAAAAGCCAACCAACCATCTCTCCTCTCTCTCTCTACATTCACGTAGACCCAAAACTTTCCTAGCCTCTCCTACTACCAAAACCCACTTCCCCATTCCTCCCATC
>JAMKQA010232141.1:0-13543 GCA_024699735.1 Posidonia australis
CTGGTTTTCGTAGACTTTGTCTTTTGTGTTTTCGCATGATTTTTCATGTATATGGTTTTCCTTGTCTTCCATAATAGATTAGGTGGCGACTCCGTTGTTTTATTTTGCTTTTTCGACGTGATTTTGCCGACCGATTTCGCATTCATTTGCGGAATCTCCTCGCCGGCATGGTTACACTAGGTCATAATCAAATTCTGGCTAAAATTCTAAAAACTTCTTTCAAGAAATCTTGGAAATCATGCATTTTCAAAACTTACTTTCTTTTTTGAAAACTATGCTCTATTCTACATATCTCTGGAAAACTGCTCTGAGACAAGGTTCCAGCCTAAATCTCAAATATTGCAAAAACACAAAATTTGGCTAGAACTAGTTCTAATACATTATTCTTATCTTGGCTAGAATTTGGCTAAAACTCAGAAATCAAAACCAAGCTCAATTCTAGCCTTAAACCAACCCTGAATCTGAAATGTGCAAATCTCTTTTCTGGTGTCACATTGATCAGGGGTGACCTAGCCATAATCGGGGAAGGAGGCACCAACCTCAATTCCCTACACTACCATAGTGAGCGTCTCTGTGTAGGGCATATCACCGTCCTGGCCAATAGGCCTCACTATTTCTTTTCTCTTTTCTATTCTCATTGAATGGGGATACGTCTACTCACGACGTCCCTCAAATCTATCATGGTGTTGCAAGCATCGATGACTTGCTCAGCCCGTCATGAGCTCTCGAGTTACCTCACCTAGCCTACCAAACACCACTTGCCTAACTGAGTACAATACCCAACCAACACTAGCTCTATTGGCTCCCAGTCTTTTTCACCCAGGGCCAACTCAAAACTTGGGAATCTTCTTTTCTAAAACATGCTTCTAGTCAAAAGTTTGTTTTTGAAAAAACATGCATCTTTTCTGAAATCTTTTTCTAAAGTCTCTTTTTAAAACTCTATTTGAAATCACTTTTCTTATCACAAGGAATGCTTTATGAAAAACCTATATTCTCTTCTAAAAATAATTCCGATTAAATTTCTTTTTAAAGAGGAATCATTCTTTCTTAAACCTTTGCATTTCTTTCTAAAACATTTGTTATTTCAGAATAATTACTCAAGAATTAAAACTATATTTTCCACTAATTAAAATCTTCATTATTTGTTTTATCCTTTTTGGAAAATATGCCAGTGAGAATCACACATCCCATCCGCACATCTAGTCCGCGCATTCTGCACATAGTCCCTGCACTTGCAATAACCTAGATCAGGTATCAGGAAAAATTGTCCCACTTGGGAGCTCCCAGCGGACCCATCTCTGGCAACTGCAAAAATGCCTAAAAATACTCATCTTCAAGGATTTTGAGTTTATTACATTTTGGGACAAGTTTCATCTTAATCTGATATGCATTTGTCAAGATATTAAATTGTATAGCCTATGATGTCAAGGAACACTATTGTAGCATACGGTCGTGAAAACCATTGAGATATTCTTGATAAATTCTTGTAAATTCATGAAATATCTGTAAAATCATAATCTCATGCTAGACAACCTATATTCATGGTTTTTAAACAATTTGCAACATTATCTAAGCATGGAAATCAATGCAAACGAAGAGGAGAAAGGTTGGGTTGTGTACTCTATGATGGGTCGCCAGTGTTTCCCCTTTCCTTCGGCAAGAACCTCGGTGCGTCCCTCTCCTGCACTGGGTCCTCCTCTCTCTCTCGCTCACTTCTCTGGATTTCCTCTGGATGCCTCCCATTCTGACCCTTCTCCTCCCACTTTTATCTTTATCGTCTCGTCGTCGTTTTCAACCACTGGCAAGGCATGGCGAGATTCAGGCAGTGTCAATCGCAGGGCATGGGAGGAAGCGGCATTGGTACGGTACAGGGCACAATATTGGGCAATAGTTGACTGTGCAATCACTGTGCAAGTATATGTGTATGTATACAATATGGGATACCAACATACGTAGTCATACAAAACCTAGTAATAAACACCAAGAGAAGAGAGCACAATCAAGCATTGAAATCCATATTCCATTAATCATTTTAATACAATTGCATGGTTACAAGCTTACATCACTCTGGAAATCTCCTAGGTGACCCACGCATGTCAAACACGTGTCCCCACCGTGTGTCTCACATGTGGTCCTCCTATTCTGGCCCAGATACTACACAAAGAGTGGTACCAAAGAACCAAAAATCCTATTGAGTGACCTTTAGTGTCTCGGAAGTTGGCCTCACCCTTGCCATAGGAACCTATTTGACTAAGAAAATGTAGGTTAATCAAGCCACTAATTAATTTTCCAAACCCATTAAAAACCACATTCTGTTTGGAATTCGATTGTATAACTAGGTTTGTTTGGTATTTGGTTTGTCTACGATAGATCTTGGTTGCTGGAGCAACCAAAGGCACGAGTTGCATGACTAACTAGTGACTTCTAGCGTCACCACCTCTATAGGTGACGTGTTGTGTCGCTACAGTAAACAGCGACATGATAGGAGTGCACTGATTGACTTGTCTGTAGAATAATTTGTGTGCGCAAGTGTATCAATAAGGTGCAGGGACGTTAGTTCAGACCTCTAGTTCCAGTTCTTGGTCCAACAGTAGCATGAACATCTTCTTCGAGTCCCTTTACATTGAGTCTGTATCTCTTCTACCTTTCTTTTAGACATTTTGTAGAAGTGTATTGCATAGTGATACGTGGAGTCTATATTTTCTTTTTCTTTTTTTTATTTGATTGTAATACACAATAAAAGAGACTATTGGATGCTATTTGAGGTTCAACAGACATGGTTGAGATCATACGTCAATCCCTTTGATGTGACTCCCACACCAGGCACGACCTAAGCTACCACGAGCATGGCAACCTCCTCACCTTCTACATCTCAAGCTAGCAAGGTTCACGAGCAACATGAGTTCCTCTTCAATACTCTAACGACCTCTATAGGAGAGCCAAACACTCCAAGCTTCCAATAGCATAAGACTCGCTGTCAGTTCCCTTAAGTGTCCATTCCTTTTGACTACTCGTTCGGAGGCTCTACCCCTACATTTCCTCCTACAAGTGAAGCCCAAGGACAACACATTGAAGAAGACATCGGGGAAAGGGAAGGGATAGGATATGCCCAGCCGTATAGTGTTTCACACACACATGTGCCCACTGGAACAAGGTCAACGCTAGCCAACTCTCATCAGTTGCCCGAAGGGGTGACCAATCAAGTCCTCCAGTTTCTGGCACAGCATCAACATTCGGGAATAGCAGGGAACCCACAATCTCCACTTACACCAGGGCCCTCTCCCTTGAGCTCACACCAAGGCCCACTACCCACACCTATCTAGCCCACTCAGGCGAACACCTATACAGTACCAATTAGCCCTACCATCAACTTTTCTAATCAAAGCTCGTTGGTACCGTATGCCACTACCTCTACCTACTCCTTCGCCCACCAAATTCCTCCATCATCCTTAGGCCACATTCCACAACTCTACCCGAGGGCACCCTAGCCAGCACCATCGCCTACACCCACATACTATCCTTAGCCTTCACCCTTCACTCTACCATATGGCACCCCTCAACCGTACCAACCTTATCAAGCTCAGGGATACTAGGGATAGGGGCAATCATCCTTTCAAAGTGCAGAAATCAAACAGATGATTGCATAAGCATTGGCAGAAGCAAGAGTCACCTCAGAGACCCCCACTAGCTTTGACACTTCCAAATTTCCACATTTCACCCTACTGCCAGGATTCAAGCTGCCAAAGATGAGGAAGTACAATGGAACTAGTGACCCAAGGAGCCACTTGGCCACATTCACCATGGATGCCATCCCTTACAAGTATGACCTAGGGCTCATGGTCTACCTATTCTTCAAGACATTGGAGGGTGAGGCATTGAAGTGTTCGACAATCTCACGATGTACGATCTCCACGACTTCAAGACGGTGGAGGAGAAGTTCCAGAGCCAATACAGCCACCATGTGACATACAAGCCTACAATCGGTGATCTCTTTGCGGAAAGATGAAGCCAAATGAAGACTTCTTCATGTATGCAAGTCGGTGGAGGGACATGGCAACCAGGGCTGAGTGCTACATCCTAGAAAGTCAGGTTGTGGAAATTATAGCCAAGAATACTACTAGCGTGCTCAGGACAAGCCTACTTGTGGGGGACTTTCACACGTATCCTCAGCTATATCAATGTGCTGCCAAAGTCCTACGCGACAAAGATGACTTTCCCTTCCTGGAGTTTGAAGGGAAAATCAAGAAGAAGGCCACTAGGTACACCATAGAGGGGATTATAGAGGGCGTAGCATAGATCGCAACGTAGTAGGGTGGGAAGGGATGCAAGGATCATTAGCATCAAGAATCTCTGACCCAACCTCAGCAACAGTATCAACATCCCTCGTAGCCTCAAGCAAATCAATACCAAGGGCCTCCAATGCAGTTTCAGCCACAATGCTCGCAATTGCAACAATGGCAGCAGTAGCCGTCACCAGCTTACCCTATGTATGTGCAACAAGCACAACCAAACTGTCAATACAGGGGGCAGCCACAGGGGCAATAGTAGGGGCAAAGAAGCTACCACAATGTCCCCCCACCTTAGGCCTACAAAGGGCCAAAATGGCAACACTATTTGCCACTCCCAGAAGTGCTCAGCAACGTATTTAGGATGCTGGTTGAGAGTGGAGATTTGTAACTCCCGATGCCATGGCCAAATGCTCACAATGAAGTTATGACTAAGTATTGCCCCTACCACAAAAGGAAACGACATACTTCAGATGAGTGTTTTGTAGTAAAAGACAAAATATATGACCTCAATGACAAAGGAAAGATCATGTGGACTACTCTCAAGGAGAGATTGAGGACAACTCAAGCAAGGTAGCCCAAGATGAAGATACATTAAAACCCTCTACCGAATCATGTTGTGGTCCATGTGTGCACCAAGGATAGATAGCATGTAGCTCCAGCTAAAGTGGTGACCTTTCAGCGCATAGAAGCGAACTCAGACTTAGGACCACCTAATGTTGAAGAAGAAGAATTTGAGTAGCGAGAGACACCAATCCTGGAGGCCCCATATGATGAAGAATGGGAAGAGGAGAGAGATGATACATAGGACCCTTAGCTAGATGAGCTCGCTAGTGATACCAACTTCCTGGATATCTTGACACCCTTCTCAACCATGAGTAGCAGCTATCTGATGATTTAGATCATGAAGACTCCTCCGTACCAGTTGGAGAGGGCGTCACAAATATTAAGTAGGTGGACATCACCTTCAAAGACACAGAATTGTCGCCACCAAAGGAGCGCGTTCTCTCGTTAATTATCTCTGTAACAATCAACGGCTTTTCTTTGATGGGAGCACTCGTTGACACTAGTGCTAGTCAGAGTATCTGTTCCACATCTACCCTAGACTACCTAGGCATCGAGGAAGACCAGATCACTAAGCATCGCTTTGCCTGCACAGCATATGATAGAGGCATAAGAGAGGTAGTTTGTACAACTCAACTGGACATTACCATCAGCCTCCTAACTACTACTACAATGGTCGTTGTCATGGAACAAGACCTAGCTAAGAGATCCAGGCTAGCAAAAATCATGGTTGTTGCCTCTTCAGTACATCAATGCCTTAAATTCAAGCATCCAGAGAGGATAGTCACCATCCGAGCTGATCACGATGTAGATGAGGGGATGACTTGGATACATGTGCCACTTGAGCCCATCAATGGAGAGCTACCCTCACAATAGCCCAACGGGTGACTGGTAGGAGGACGGATTGATGATCCTTACTGGCCTAATGACACACCAAGCATCCAAGGATTTCAGGATGGGACCGGTATGAGCCTCACACGAAGACATGTTCAGCTACCCTATGTGGGTCCTATCCAGCAAGGCCCATCACTGCTCTATCATGGACAAATCAAGAACCAAGGGAAGTCCCTACTAAGAAGGCCTACATCACTGATCAAATCTACCCAAGCTCATGAAGCTCATCAACAAGCCGCTCTCACCAAATTGGGCCGAATTTCAAATCAAATCACGCTACCTCCTGTCACTGTGGAAAGAGTCTCACCTCCCTTACAATGAGAATTTTATGTACCCAGAAGAACAGAGGGAGAGTTTGACATCGTGGAGTAGCTAAGAAAGACGCAGGTGAGGATCTCCATCTACAAGCTGATCAAAGCCTCTGAGCAACATTGTGATATCTTGATGGACGTCCTGAAGAAATCCCATGTCCCAGAAGACATGCCTACAGAATCCATGTGGCGGTTGTGGTTGCAACTTTCATTGAACCAACTCTATTCTTTACAGACATTGAACTAGCTCCTCCAGAAAGGAGGACTTTACCTTTAAGTGTCACTGTGAAAATAAAAAATTATGAACTTTTTGATGTATTAGTTTATACGGGAGCGATTCTAAATATATGCTCCCTAGAAACTTTTAATTGGCTTGGACTTAAAGAAGATCAAATGTGCTTAGTGGCTCTAACAGTGTTGGGATACGACAGCAATACGAAAAAGGCACATGGCAGCATTAATGTCAAAATCGCCATTGACCCAATGGAAACAGAGACTAAGTTGATAATAGTCGATGCACATATTTCCTATCGGCTCATCTTAGGGCACCAATGGATCGAAGACATCAGGGTAGTCACCTCCTCGCACCGTAAATGCATAAAGTTCCCTCATTAAGGGAAAATAATCAAGGTCAAGGGAGACGAGCCAACCAAAGTTGGGGCACACCGAGTGATCGTTCCAACCACCACATCGACGCTACCACCTGCACCTTAAGAGAAAGATTTAGCAACCGAGGCAGTAAGTAACGTAAAGTAAATCTTCGTCCCTCGAAGCATAGACGTAACCCCCTTTCCTTTCCCAGAACACATGCCATGACCATGGTTGCTTGACCTTTGCATAGGCTACAGGCTAGGAAAATGTTTGGGACGTTAAGAGCAAGGAATGGTAGACACACTTGAGATGCCCGAAGAGCACAATGGAACAGGGCTAGGTTACCCCTGGTACTTATTAAAGGATCTTACTAAGCCACTGACCTGGATGCTGTCAAACCATTTCCTGTTAGTTGGGGTTCAGTTCGAGAATAGCCTCACATTGAAAAGGATTGCTAATCTACCACCATCCATCCCATCAACCATCAAACCTCTCGGATCCTCTCTCAGTCTCCTAGAAGCTTCTCCTCTCTCTTCGGAAGTCTCCCCGCTCTATACAGAAGAAGCCTCCGATGATGCTCCCCCAATCTTGGATCTCTCTCCCAGCTCTCTAAGGCTTCCTTCGCCTCCAAACATCTCAACAAGCGATCCGTCCGAAGCACTCCCTAAAGAAGAAGCTAGAGACATCAATGGCCTCAACCTCGACAACCTCACCACACTCTTCAACAACTTGTGGCCTTGCCCCTCTGTGCAAGAAGTGGCTGGGGCCATTCACTGAGCCAGATGGCGAAGCACCTCCGACATGGAGGCAAACCTAGGGGCACTCCCCCTAGTCTTGTAAACAATTTCTTTCCTACATTGAACACTTGTCTTTTATTTTTGTATAATTTGCTTTTTAGTACTTTATTTTCTAGTGTAGATAATAAAAGGGAAGGTAGTAGAGGACATGGTCTGGATGGCCTAACTTCCACCATGTCCTCGCAAAGGGTATCTAACAACTCCATCAAGTGTGCAGCCCAAGCGAGGAAGGAGCCAATCACACAGACTATCAGAGTCTGTCACTACACCACGGCATTCCCATAAGAGCTAGCACAATTCCATGCCATCTTTCTAGTTGAAGAAGTATCAAGCATAATTGGCAAGAACACTGGGAACTTTGATGTCTATGAATTGGTGGACACAGATGAAGACCCAGATGAAGAAGAGACAATGGGCCAGACCATCTTCCACGAAATGATGAAGAAATATGATGAACAGACCAAGGCCATTGTTGATGAAATAGAGGAGATAAATCTGGGAACCGAGGAAGACCCAAGACCAATCTGAATCTTCTCCAGGCTCGACTCAGATGAACGACACTGAATAATAAGTCCTCAAGAAGTATGTACGAGCTCTGGCTTTCTCCTATGAGAACATGCCCAGCATAGAGTCATCCCTAGTAGAGCACAGACTCCCCCTCAAGCCAGGCACGAGGACAGTGAAGCAGAAACTCTAGAGATTGCGACTAGAATTAACACTGAAGGTCAAAGAAGTGATAGACAAGTTGCACAAAGCCAAGTTCATTCGAGTGGTGGTTTATCCCTAATGGATCACCAACATAGTCCTAGTTATAAAGAAAGATGGCATAGTTCAATTATGCATTGACTATAGGGATCTCAATGAGGCTTGCCCAAAGGATGATTTCCCCCTATCGCACATCGACATCCTCATAGACAACACCGCAGGCCATGAAATGCTCTCGTTCATGGACAGCTTCTTTGGATATAACTAAATCAAGCTCGCAGAAGAAGATTAGAAGAAGACCTCGTTCACAACTCCATGGGGGACCTATTGCTACGTCGTCATGCCATTCGGTTTAAAGAACACTGGAGCCACCTACCAGAGAGTCATGATGGTGATTTTCCATGACATGATGCACAATTGCATGGAGTGTTACATGGATGATCTGCTGGTGAAGTCAAAGACAAGAGAAGGACACTTCAAAGCCTTTGAGAGAATACTCCAGAGAGCATATCAATACAACCACTGGATGAATCCAAAGAAGAGTATCTTCGGGGTAACCGTTGGAAAACTACTCGGGTTCATTGTAAGTAAGAGGGGAATAGAGGTAGACCCTATAAAGACCAAAGCAATTGTAGAAATGTTGCCTCCAAAGAACATCAAGGAGCTTAGAGGACTCATAGGGAGACTACAATCCATCCAAAGGTTCATCTCCCAACACACAGAAAATTGCAAACCCTTCTATGAGCTTCTGAAAGGCGGTGTGGAGTTCAAATGGGATGAGGCCTATCAGAAGGCATTCAATGATTTGAAGCTCTACCTCCTCAACCCTCTGATACTAGCTACACCAGTTCTTGAGCATCCACTCCTGCTATACTTGGTGGTCATCGAAAACTCTCTAGGTGTCATTCTAGCCCAACACGACGAAATGGAGAAGAAAGAAAAGGTCATCTACTACTTGAGCAGAATGCTAGTAGAATACGAGAAGAAGTACTCCCAAATCAAGAAACACTATCTAACGCTAGTATAAGCTTCCCAGAAGCTCAGACATTACTTCCTAGCTCACAAGGTCTGCTATATAGCCCTGATGGACCCCATCAAATATATGTTTGAGAAGCCCTCATTGTTTGGAAGAGTCACACATTGGCAAATGCTCCTCACCAAGTTTGACCTGCAATTTGTCACATAAAAGGCAGTCATGGGGCAAGCGATCGCCGATCAGCTTGTTAGACTACCTCTGCCAGCATATCAACCACTTTCAATTGACTTCCCGGACAAAGAAATCCTTGCCATCAACAACGTCACCCCGCTAGTCAGAGAGTGGACTCTCCACTTTGACGGGGCACTCAATTCGTAGGGAGTCGAAATAGGGACAACGCTTCTCACTCCAGAGAGCATCGTCATCCTTATCTTCGTACAACTAGGCTTCTCGGCGAGCAACAACATTGTTGAGTATTAGGCTTTCATCCTTGGGCAATGGACCGCTTTCGATCTAGGGGTAAAAAGACTCAAAGTAGTAGTAGATTCACATCTCGTTATCCAGCAAGTACACGACCCTCTCACCAAGGCTCTAGGAATATCGTGACCTAACAAGAGCCCTACTAAAGAAGTTTGAGAGAGTGGTATACATGCAGATACTTAGGAGCAACAACATCCTGGCAGACTCACTAGCCTCACTCGCATCATTGTTCCCCTTCAACCTGGAAGGTGACGAACAGACCATCATGGTGCAAAGGATCAATTCGCTAATGGTGAGGTCAGTTGCAAAATGGGTTCAAGAACTTCAAAAGGAGTCCCACTAAGAGAATATTCTGCATGTCGAGGTTTGTTATCGAGGAACCACTGATGTTGGTGATGGAAACTTGTGGTACTACAGCATCCTAAACTACCTACAAGTTGTTACTGAGGAACCTGGGGTTCCTAAAGCCTTCGTAGCTGACAATGGGCCAATATTCATCTCAGAGGAGTTCATCAGGCTATGAAAAAAGCTCGGTATCATTCTCCATCACTTCTCTCCTTATTATCCACAAGGAAATGCCCAAGCAGAAGCTACTAATAAGACCCTAATAAAAATCATCAAAAAGACGATAGAAGACGCTAAGGGATAGAATTGGACAAATAAACAAGTTAATGCACTATGGGCTTATAGCACCACCATAGGAATGGCAATGGGCCAAACACCTTATGCCTTAACCTTTGGAATGGAAGTGGTAGTCCCATATGAAATCCTGATCCCCTCATTAAGAGTCCAGGTTGACGCAGGAATGTCTATCGATGAAAAGAGGCAGGCATTGTTGCTCCACTTAGAACTCCTTAATGAGAAGCGGCTCACAGCTGCCGAGCACGCATGCGTCTACCAACAAAGAATGACTAGGGCTTATCAAAAGAAGGTAATCAAACGCAAGTTTAACATAGGTGAGCTAGTACTCAAGGAGGTGCTACCTATCAATAAGCCATATCCTAAGGGAAAACCGAAGCCAAACTGGGAAGGGCCTTACATTGTTGTGGTTGCATAATTGGGGAACGTTTATTGATTTCCCGAAAATGAGATAGATTTGCCTAACCCTTGGAATGCAATGCACTTGAAAAAATACTACCCTTGATCAGTCAATCTGCAGCTGAAGAGTCCTAGGACTAACCCTAAGCTGGAAAAGAAGGTCACCCATAAAGCCTACAAGGAAATAGATGCTTAGAGCGGCCCACACTTTGACCTATGCCCTCACATACACTACACGGGGAGGTAAGAGTGAGGCAAGCTCGGAGCTAAGGCATATCATAAACGCCACTTGCCAGGCATAAAGTGGCATCCTAGTGTAAGTTCGAGAGGCAGTGACAGGTGAGTGTTATGTCACAAATAAACTTAGAAAGCACATAAAGAGGGAATGAGAATTCAAAATAAAGGAGTGATTTGGTCCCACAATGATCAATATTTTTGACTGAACACTCAAAATAGGTGTGAGACCACTGACACTCGGTAGGTGTGCTACCATAGCATAAATCTCAATGAGTATTGATGGGTAGACACCTACCAAATCGCACAAAGAAAGAAAGAAATAAAAGAGAAAAAGAGTTGAAAAGACGGCAGCAAAGAAGCTGTCCAATCAACAAAAAGAAAAAAGAGAGGGGGAAGATGACAATAATGAAACTGTCTAGAGCAGAAAAGAAAGAAAACCCTAGGGAAAAGAAATGTGCATTAGGATTAACCATTGGCAAGCGACATCAGAACCTAAGCCCAAGCCAAGAGCTTGCCAAACCTTGAGCCTCCCCCAATCCTCCTACACACATAGGTAAAGAAGAAGCTGTCCTAGGTGTTCAAAGACCAAGTAGGTTAAAGGAGCGGCTAACTAAGAAGGCCTAGATATGGGACAAAGTCTCTGAAAGGTGCAGACATGACACAAGGGACAAGCCAAAGATGGTACAGCACGACCCAAAAGGTCAAAATAGACCCTAGGCTAAAGCTTGAAGAGGGTACCCATCCTTCCCATAAGAAAAAAAATCAAAAAAAAAAAATAAGGAAAAAACCCAAAAAATTCAGAAAACCAAAAACAGAAAAAAAAATCAAAAGAACCAGACAAAATTAGAAAACTGAAAATACCAAAAAAAGAGAATCCACCTTTGCCTACAAGTGAGAACCAAGTAAGCAGGGAAACTGGAGTTGGCCTAGCTGATGGTGCAACAATTGACCCACCAAAATTTGGAGTTTACGTCCTACCCAAGCGTGCCCCTACGACTGGGGTGTGTTTTCTCCACAGAGACATTGCCCTGTAGTGATCTTTGGAGCGTCCATGGATGACTCATAATCGACGTTCATTGGGCTCCAATTTTCTATCTCCCAACTGGGGCCAACAATAACTCCTTCGACCTCATACCTAATGTCCTAACTGACTAAGTTTACACAAACATGCCCCACACACAATAACTTAGTCAAGGATCAAAGCTAAGGAAGGTATGCTTTTTTGCTACTAATGATGTAACACCCCAGTGCTACACAACAGTACAGGAACTACCCAAAAGCAGCTAAAAGAATCTAAATAACAGAATCAAATAAATAAAGCTAAACACCCAGACCTGTGTGCGGCAAAAGTGGCTCGAAATGATGCACCAGACTAGACTGCTCCTACTCCTGAGAACCTGAAACAAAAGGGGACAAGAAAAACACGCATGAGTGACAGGAATGTCACCCAGTATGCGCCCCAAAACAACGATGAAACCCGCGAAAACAATTGCCAGAAAATCTCCAGAAAACTACCATCGCCAAAACCAACACATTCGATTAGAAAGACTTTGAAAACAATGTCGTTTCAAACTTTCCTTTCCTTTCTTTCAAAACCTCATGCTCATTGATAAATCTTTATACTCAACACAGGAGAAGCAAATCATTCCATCTAGTTTCCTAGCCCATAGCATTATTTAAAAACCATTAACATAATTTATCGCAAATCAGGGCTAGGAACTAGTCCAACACACAAATCCACACTTTACCATTCCAAAAACTGGTTGCATTACCCTAGCCACAGGCGATCGACCTGGCCACAAGCAGCTGGTGAGGATTCTATGTCACCACACCTACACTACAGTGCCGCGGTGAACCACCCCGCGCTGGAGTTCAACCGCCCTGGCAGCAACCTCAAAATGTACCCTCACTGGTACAAGCACGGAGTACATCCTCGGGATGCCCTGGTGCCCGAGCACCTGGGGACTCTAACCCCAAACCCGTCCAGCACCGACACTGAGGGTGGTCCAGGTCTACCATGCCCCAGGTCCTACAGTACCACCACAGTCTCGAGGCTCCTACCCCGGACCGCAAACTCGGCAACCACAACCAACGACACATCCCTGACATCTCTAAAGGTCTCACTACCTCGTCGGCAAGCCCTGGTTTCATTGTGGTTCCTACAATTCCATTAATCTCTTTAAAACCATACACAATTTCTCTTTTCAAACATTTGTCAAAACCATTTTCCATTCATAAAGCTCTTTGTAAATCACACACATTATGCATCACATTATCATCTATGGTTTTCAAACCCACACATTCATTCATGGTCATTATACCATGCAATCACCCCTCACATGGGTCCACATTATACACACAAATCATGTTTCATAGCTCATGGTCATTATACCATGCAATCACCCCTCACGAGCTCCAGCGAGGCGCCTCTAGCGGCGCCGAAGAAGAAGGTGGCGCGGCTGGCGGTGCTCCAGAGGCTGGAACGTCGCGGGGGCACGGCGAGGCTGACGGAGGCGTCGGCGAGGCTCGCGGGAGTCCGGAGAGCTCCCCCCACCTCGCGCTCCGACGAGGCGGATTGCGGCGGTGGCTGGAGCGGCTGGCGGCGTCGGGCTGGCAGTGGAGCGACGCGGGAAGGCTCGGCGACCTGCGGGGAGGCCTCCGGTG
>JAMKQA010232142.1:0-13113 GCA_024699735.1 Posidonia australis
GAGCAGTCTTTCCTGGTGCAACTTTTCGAGCTACACTTGCCGCACACAGGTCTGGGTAGTTAGCTTTATTTATTTTAATATTGCTACTTGGTTTCATTTATTTGTGTTTGGGTAGTTCTTATACTGTTGTGTAGCACTGGGGTGTTACACTAGTACATCTCCCGTAGTATCTTGAAGAGTCATTTGCCAAGACTTTGTTCTCTCTTATATTTTATTTTGAGAGACACTTGCAATTTTTACTTTTTCTACTTAAATAGACTCATCTTTAATTCTTTATAAATGAAAGAATTTGATTGCAAAATCTCTCTTAATTGTGTAATAACAAAAGTATAAGGATTCTTATGTAATTTCCTGTTAAATCTTAGTTCATAATGTAACTAAAAAATCTTAGCTACATTACAATTAACAAATACTTTAGAAACATTACAACTCTGTCTAAAACTCAAATGCAATTAGGATAACATGATAGAAGAGCATGGCATAAGATATTTAATATAAGGACTTTCTGAGAATATGCACAAATTCAATCAAAAACCACAAAATATTCAATCCTCTAGAAATAAAACTAGAATTTTTGGTTGATTTGCAAATTTCACCAACAACCACTGATCTTGCCTTTAACTCTAAGTAATTCATACAAATATCATAACTCTTGTAAATACTTTATTCCATAACCTTCTAAGGACCCATATACAATTATCATATTAGAAAAGGCATAGCATATGAAATTGAAAGGACTCCACTATAAATATGCTAAACATGAATCAAGATCACAAAATAACTCAACCTCTCCACTCACGCCAAACCCAATTAATATTCATTTATTTTACCATCATCAATCAAAATAAAAGAAACACTATTCATCATCTTCTTCCCTGAAGTAATGCTACAGTATTCATTTCTGAACCCATAACAACTTCGTTTAAATCCCAGTATACCTTCTTTAGCGATCAATTCCTTCTTGTCAATGAACTCTTCCAGCAACACACGGTCGACGATGACGTCTCTTTCTTTCTTTCTCTCTCTCTCAGCCACAACCTTCGACAATTTCCTCCCTTCCTTACACTGCACTCTCTCATTCTTTGTCTCTGCTTCTTGCGATGCCACCATCATAGGGTCGAGTCCCCTTTTTATAAGCTTCAAGACATTCCTTCGTAAATATCATCCTTCCCATTCGTCAACGTCTCGACTTCCGTCACCACTTAAGCTTCCACTGACGTCTTCGTTCCTCTATGCGTCTGTTGTATCAAGGCCAATGTTATAGTTATATTATGTATTAGAGTCTTATTAGTAAGACGGATTATTAGATATCTATTTATCTTCGGGTATCTGATAAATCTTATTTATATGTACTCTCGTATTCATTAGTAAATAACAACAATCATTCTCTCATTTCAACATGATACTAGAGCACTAGGGGAAAACCTAGGATCTAATCGTAACCCTAGCTGCCAAAGGATAGTAGGCCAAGGACTGTCGACAGTCTCTCCACCATTGATGGCCCCTATATAGTCCATGACCACTCCCACCAGCCCCAACCGGCGCTGCCACCACCAATCTCAGCTCCCACCACCATTGTCGACAGGGCCAGCCACTCTTGTTGCCATCAGATCCCTAACTGGCCACTCCTCCTCATCTTGCCACCTCCTCCCATCTCTTTTCCCCTTCCTTCAACCACCGATAAGGTTTGTTATAGTCCCCAAACTACCGATCGATTGTTATGATCCCTTGATTCCCTTTATCTCTAATTCAACAACAATGTTGGCAATCATGTTGTTGTTCAAATCCATATTCTAAATTGTCCCAGAATCATTCATTGTTGTTGGTGAGTGGACCTGTCAAGTCCACATGTGTTGGAATAGTAGTTTGGTTACCTCATTGGTGATCTAGTCAGTTTTTTGTATCAAGATCAAATGTTCTTTTTAACGTCATCTTCCCGGTGGTATTCATAACTACTCGTGAGTCATTAGTAAAAAATCTTAATAGAACCTCTAACAAGCTTGATAAGAAGAATTATCTCCTCTAAGCGTAGAGTTTTGAGACCTTCATTGTAACCTATTAAAGGTTAAAATACTTCACAGAATCTCCTTCGATAGTAAGAATAATACATATGATGATTGATATGTCGATGGCGTAGTCATTGTTTCATGATTGGTCAATAGCATGGAGCCTACAGTTGCATGTGGAGTTATGATGTTATGTTTGGCAAAGAAGTTTTGAGATACACTGCGACTCACATATAACCATGACAAAAATATTTCAAGAGTTTTCGAGGTGTACGAGTAACTGTTCACATTACGTCAGAGCGATCATTCACTTCAAGAGTATTTCACAATCCTCTGTGCATTACTAAATGAACTCAAAATATATCAATCCCTAACCAACGACACCAGCCAAATGAGACAATATCATGAGGAGTAAGTTATTATATTCTACTTATCCAATCTGAATCCGGACCTTTGCTCCCAGATCTAGGGATAGATTTTAGGTATCGATAGTGTCCTAGATTTGGAAACTACTTTCACTAGGGTTTTATGGATCTCCATAGCTACGCCCATCGCAGTCCTAGATTAGTCAGCCATGGCAACCACACGTAGTTGTGAATACGGTACCTTTAGAGGAGGTGGTCGTAGGAGACATGTAGACAACAGAGATTGACCTCATTACCAATATTATGGACAAATGGGGTATCAAATAGACAGATGTTGAGGCAATATTGGTTGACCATCAATGGCACATGTCACTACAAAAACTTATAAACACACTGTGAACATCTCCCAGGCAGATTATAAGCGGCTACTATAGTTACAGGCCACTCACTCTATAGCCACAGCATCTCGTACTACTTTCTCAGGTTCTAGTGCCCTCCTAGCTTCCAAGGACAACTCCTGGATCATTAACTTAGGTGTTTCCTTTCATATGCCAGATACAAAAGATCTCTTTACCCATTGATCCCAACTTTCTATTATCTGTTTAGTTGCTATCACTGTTAGTCACTCTTGTTATGTTTCTGGAGAAAGAGTTGTGCAAACTTCTTCCCAACTTAGATTAGAAAAAGTCGTATATGTACCTGACTTTCCTGTTAATCTTCTCTTTATTAGTGTCATTACGAAACAATTGCTTTATTATATTACCTTTTTCCATTCTACTACACATTTTAGGATTTATGGACAACAAGGATGATTGATTTGAGTCGTGAACAAGGACATGGCATGTATCTACTAGTTCGTAACGACATACCACGTGGATTGGTATCTATGGCATCCACTTCTAAGCCGTCCATTCTGTAACACTACTAGCTAGGTCATCCCTCTTACAGGAGGTTGCAGTAAGCTTTACCTTAGTTTTCTATATCCACGTTTGATTGTGAGTCATATCAATTAAGTAAGCATCATCGTGCTACCTTCAGGCATCTATGCCTTATGTTGAGTCAAAGTTTTTTAAGTTAATTCATTATGATATATGAGGTTTAACTAAAGTTTAATTTGTGTTGGCCATTGTTATTACATTATTTTTTGTTGATGATTTTTCATGTGCATCTTGGATTGATTTACTTAAGGATCGTAGTCATGTCATTGATGTACTTCAAATTTTTATTAATGCAATAAAAAAATCAATTTAGTATTACTCCCAAATGTTTGCACATGGACAATGCACTTGAGTTTGTTTAATCTAACGTCCAATTTTATTGTACCTCCTTGGAAATTATACATCAAACCACTTGTCCCCATATGTCTTAACAAAATAGTGTTACTGAGCACAAATACAAACATATCTTATACGTCAAATGTACAATTATATTACAGATGCATGTTCTAAAATACTTATGGTCTGATGTCCTTATAACTTCTTATCTAATAAATAGGATGTCCTCTACTGCTTTAGTAAGTGAGGTTCCTCTTCAACGTCTTCAACTAGATGCTCCTTTATCTCTTAGGTTTTTTAGGTGTATTGCCTTTGTCTAGATCTCTCTTTTGAACTTAACAAGTTGTCTCTTAGGTCGATTAAGTGTCTGTTTGTGGGTTATTCTAGGTCTCAACAGGTTATAGGTGTTTTTATCCTCCCATCAGATGATATTTTGTCTTAATCAATATCACATTTTTTGAGTCTCAGTCGTACTTTGATGGTACTACATCTGAGGTCAAGTGTCTCTTTTTGCCATTTGTCACAAGTGAAAATGACTCTCCCATTGTAGACAAGGAGATGTTACGTTCTTTGTAGGTATATCATCACTACCAACAGATACACCCGCCTTATTCGACAAGTCGTCCTTTTCCACAGATGCAAATCAACCTTCCACTAGTTCCGACCTTCCAATTACACTACGAAAGAGTACATGTTCTTGGACGACTCATCCCATTTCTAATTTTATTTCATATAAGTCTTTTCACCTATCCTTTCGTACTATTGTTTTGTCTATCTCTTCTAAGTTTGTTCCCAGGAACTATTAGGTGGCCTTCTTAATCTCTCATTGGAAAGTAACTATGGATGAGGAAATAATAGTATTGATGTCTCGTGACACTTAGGAGTTGGTGACCCACCCTATCAAAACAATTGTAGTCACCTGCAAATGAATCAGCTGGCAGGTAGATGGGACAGTTGACAGGTACAAAGTTAGATTAGTGGTTCGAGACTTCACTCAGACATTTAGCATTAACTATGTTGATACTTTTTTGACTCTAATACCATATTAAAAATATAGACATCCAATTCAAAACCAATTGGTAATGAATTGAGGGGTACATATATATAACCACATGTGTAGTCTTCACCTTTTCTAATGTAGAACTATTCCAACATGATATCAGAGTCCAGTTGTATATATGCGCAACTACATACGGTAAAGGGTGACACTCGATTTCAGATGTAGTACCATCAAAATACAATTGGGACTTAAAAAAGGTAACATCAACTGAATTCTATCAAAGTTATTCTTTCTATTGTCATAAATCAATCATAGGAGATGTGCCAGGTAGAAGTAAAGAATGTCTTCTTGTATGTTAATTTGACTGATTCAGTACTTATGGAGCAACCTTTAGGGTATATTGCTCAAGGAAAGGATAGAGTATACAAGTTGAAAAAGGCTATCTATGGCCTAAAACAGAGTCTTAAAGCTTGTTTTGAGAAGTTCAGTCAAGTAGTCATGGCAGGTAATTTTTAGAGATGCAATATCGATCATTCTATTTTTTACAAGAGTATTATTAATGGGTGTGTGCTTTTAAGAGTTTATGCTGATGACATTCTGTTAACAGGTAGTGATGCTACAAGTATTAGACAGACGAAGGAGTACTATAGGACATACTTTGTCGCTAAGGACATGGAAAAACCACAGTATTTTTTAGGTATTGAGTTTGCGTATGCCAAGGAGAGGATAACACTATCTCATAGAAAGTATGTTTTTGATCTTTAAGGGACAAGATTTTTGGACTACAAGTTAAAGAGTACACTTATTGAGCAAATACTACTCTTCTGGGACACCACTTTTGATTTATTAGAGGATTCTGGTTAATACAGATGACTGATTGGTAAATTCATATGCTTAACAGTCATTCGACCTGACATATCATATGTAATCAATCTACTTAATTAGTTTATGGATGAGCCTAGGAGAGTACATTAGAGTGGAACCTTGCATATTCTAGCCTATGTCAAGGACACATTAGGAAAGGGTCAGATTTATAAGAGAAGTGGTCATCTGAGAATTAAGGCCTATTCAGACTTAAGTTATACTAAAGACAAAGGAGATAAGAAGTTCACATTGGACTTCTGTACATACGTGGGAGGTAATCTAGTTATCTGGTGAAGTTAAAAGTAGAATGTAGTCTCTAGATCCAGTATAGAAGTAGAGTATAGATCCATGGTTCAGACGGCATACAAGATGATGTGGATAAGGTCACTCCTGTTGGAGCGTGGTTTTCTTATCAAGACGCCTATGCCTATGTATTATGACAATCAGACTGCTATATTCTTCGTCAATAATCCTATTTTTCATGAACGCATAAAGCACATAGAAGTTAACCATTATTATGTGTGAGATATGGTGATAGGTGTTATTTTCACACCCTACACTTAATTATCATAATAGCTAGCTGACATCTTCGGCTTAAGTGTAGGTGTATTTGGGACTTTATGAACCAAATTGGACATAATAGCTATATATACTCTAGCTTGAGGAAGAGTGTTAGAGTTACATCATGTATTAGAATTTTATTAGTTGAACAGGTTATTGGATATTCATTTATTTTAGGGTGTCTGATAAATGTTATTTATATGTACTCTCATACTCATTAGTGATGAATAACAATTATTCTCTCATTTCTACTATATATATTTTATTTTTGTTGTTTTCCAGATGCCTACTAGTGCCTGTTTGCAATTTTCTCATGAAGCAAGCATCTTCAAGAATTATACATGTATCAACCAATCTAAGGTACCTAATGCATATTTTGTACTTGGTAGATTATGTATGTTATTTTTTTTCTTGCCCTTTATTGATTTATTTAGATGTGTGTTTGACAGCATTTGGAGGTCAAGGACCGCACCACCTCACAAAAACTACCCCTTTCTTCACATGTTGTGGTGAGATTTTGCCTCGTGATTCAATTGTTATCGTGGTTTCTTCATTAGTTTTATAAACTTGTATTTGACTATATGCTACATAGTATGACAAGAGCAAAGTTATTTCCTTTGCCAAAAACTCGATATGCTGCTGGGAAGTTGACTTTATACACATCACTACTTCTTTTGGCAATGTTATGCAATTTTATGGTTTGAGATTTGAGAAGTACATATGAAGGTATTAACATTCAATGTCATGAATTTGTTCTTCTAAACTAGCAGATTTTATTCAATATCTTTTGATATCCTTATTTATAGAGTTACAGTAAATTTAAATGGTTAAGCTGACATCTCAATAAACATTATAATCATTCTTGCCAGATTTTACTTCATGGTAATTCCTCATTTACTCTATGAATTTATCTTGCATATCAAAATTGTTGGACTACTCATTGTTTTCCTTGAAGATTTGCATTTTTGGTTATCCCTTTGTTTTTCTAGTTATGATTTCATTTTGTTTTGTTTGAGAGTGCATACATTGGTTTCTGTAATGTTTTCCTTTTTTTCTGCAGCGGCAGGATTACTGGAGTCTTCATCTTTCTAGCAAGATAAACAGGCCCCTGTACTTTATCCCTTATAGATATAAAATTTGTACATGCCTATCTTTTTCTACACCGGGGTGTGCAAATGGGATTCCAATTTTGAAATCTGCCTCGTTGGCTCTGTCCAGGTATTGCTTTCCCTAAAAGATTAAAAGTACGAGCAATACGTAAGATTCATATGATTTGCATTCAATGGTTAAAGTTCAATAGATATTATTTAATTAGCATGAGAAAATGCTGCAACATGCAACTTTGCTTCTGCAATAGCCTGGGGAGGGGAAAAAAGAAGAAGGGAAACTTCATTATATTTGAAATCCTTAAAACATGCATTACCAGTTAGCAAGGCTATGTGTCCAAGTGCTTCAAAAGGCAAGATGGACATCCTCACCTCAGAATGTACCGAAGCTAGTCACTTTAAGTCCCTTTTTGGGTGACTGCATCAGATCTTACCTTTGATCTAAGGAAGCACCTAAATAAAGATGATGATTATCTCCAACAGTCCATCTGTTTTTACATTGGAGTACTTCATCAGGATTTTTATTTCATACATATTCTTGCATTTTTTGCTTTCTTGTTGCTCAACCATCTACTTTGGAATCTGAACACTGGAGTTTTTACAAAAACAACAAGAAATACATGTCAATTGTTGACCACACCTGAGATGAAAATTGATGGAAAATAATAAAGAGATTCAAACAGGAAAGTGCATAAAAAATTTTAGAAAATGATATTTTAGATAAGCATGAAGATTATGTTTGACATCTTGTGTTTTATATCGGACAACATGGATGACACTCTAATATGTTGTTGGATCACTCATGAGGACTTGAACATCCTTCCCTCCTATCTTCTGTCATGCAACTTCTAATAGAACTTTTTTATTTGCCATCATCTATTAGTAGAGGTTAGCAGAGCTTTGAGAGTTAATTATTCAACACATACATTTGGTTCAATGTTTTTATGTCTATCCTATATGTGCATGTATATTTCATATTTACAATTTACTGTGTCATTTCACCTTGGGTGTTTTAAAAACTTGTTGCCTCAGCTTTGCCTTTTGACTTGATGACTTAAATGTTGTCTTTCCTAAAATAATTGGCATTGTCTCAGGAAGGGCAATTTCTTTGTAGAATTTCTCATAGAGGACTACATGGATAAATGGTTTAATACTGAGTAATTGTCTATTTCGTGATCCCTGTTGTGAACATGGTACTAAATGTCTACGCGTGTCACCGAAATTTCTCCGACACATGTCTTATTTTCAATTTACCGACATAACTCCAACATGATATCGAAATGGAAGTTTTCTGAACAAATGTAAATTTTTTTTATCGTGTTTCCACCGACACAATTCCGACATACTAATATTTCCCCGACATGTGTTTATTTTTCAACTTATTGAAGTCCGACACAAAATCGACATTTAGAACCATAGTTGTGAATTCATTGTAAAAGAAAGGTCGTTGGTTCTTTTCAGGGGACAAATATCATTATCTGTTTTATGTTGCCATTAAGAAACTGATCCTTTGGTTTGAATGTTTTCTGAAAACAATTAACGTTTTGTAGGTCATATGATGCTTTACGTGGGTATCCTATGATACTCCAATTGGTTCCAGCTGTTGGCTTTATTGCCTTTTCTGTTTGGGCTCTTGGCCCCTTATTGCGTCATGGTAGAAGCCTCTTTCTACAAGTATGTTATCATGCACACCTCTTGCCATTCTGAATTTCTGATAACATTTCTTGCCATTCTACTAGTGTCTGTAGTACCATTTTTTGTCGTTCGTTTTTCTATCTGCACATGGTTAACTTTTCCTTTACTCTGTACAGAAAGATGATAATTGGAAAAAGAGTCGAACTCATTATGTTTTTACCTCTTATCTTCAACCATTATTGCTTTGGACTGGACTCATTTTCATTTGCAGGTAGACTAAACCAATCTTTGCGTGATCAGTTCTGTTTCTTTTATTCTTTATGGGCTTCCATATAATTATGTTGTGCTTCTCAAAGTTGCTAACCGTCAGGATACCTGCAGGGCATTTGATCCAGTTGTTTTGTCTTCAGAAGCAAGTCAAGCTGTAAAGCAACGACTTTTGAATTTCATCAGATCTTTGTCAACTGTTCTGGCTTTTGGATATTGTCTGTCAAGGTGAATACAATAAATATCAGTTACCAAGTCATATTTTGAGCATCTCATAGTTTTCTTAGCACATATTATTGCACAGTTTTCATTGCATACCATCTATTAAGGTGAGTATAATAAGTATGATTGTAACAGTAGACATGTTGCGTTACGAGTATCTCAGATCCTTCCTAGCCTTCCCAGCACGTGTTAAGTGAGTGCACCACTCACTATATACAGGAATTAGCATTGCTGTTATTGTATTTGCTATTTGTGAGGTTATTACTTGCCATTTTCTGGAAAGACTGTTGATTGTTTGTTATGCTTATTCTTTTCTTTGTTGAGTTTAAGATTCAGACTGATGCTACTATGAGCTGGGTACTGACTGTAGTGGCCTCCTTCTCAAATTATGTGCAGCTTGATTCCACACGTGCAGAAGCTTTTACAGACTAATGAATCCAATGATGTTCAAAACGTAATTTCCATGTTCTTTTTTTTTTACTTTTTAAAATTTCTGCAATACTGTTTCTTAAATATCCAGCAAATGGGATATTGTAGCTATGCTGTACAAGGTTTCTTTTTATATTAACCAAATTGTTCGGTGGATGCAGTATGGTTGTGAACCACTGGCTCATATGTTCCTCATATGGCTGTTTGTCTTTTTGAATCTTCTCTTCATCTTAAATAAACTGTTATAAAAGACCGCTACATGTTTCAATCACTTAATATGTGATCCTTATTTTCTGTTTATTGTGTTATAGTACAGTTTTTGCCTCTTTTTTATCCCTCTTTGATGCTGTATGAAGTTCATAGCCCTAAATATAACTTATTGTTTGTTTCTCTTGTGCAAATATGACTTCATTTTTACTAGCTGAAATGGATTTTCTGATTTCATAGGCATGATGGATGGTTTCTTTTCCACGATTCCACTACATCATGTGGCCTACAAAATCCTATTGCTTTCCCCTTTTATAAGAAAAATCTTCCTCCTCTCTTCTCTTGGTCCATTTTTTCAGTTTAATAGCTTAGAATGTTTGCAGGCACAATTTCTTGTCTACTTTTCAATACATCTCTTCTTCCTTTTTCAGGCAGGCACCCAGTTTGCTGGTAAAGCTGTGTATACTGCTGTATGGGTAGCTGCAGTATCATTGTTCATGGAGCTGCTCGGTTTCTCTACACAGAAATGGCTTACTGCTGGAGGTCTTGGAACTGTACTATTGACACTTGCTGGTCGAGAGGTGCATCTCAAATTTCTGCAATTTTTTTTCCAGTAGATAATGAGTATCATTATGGTTTCCATGGTGTGCATCATGTTGATGCGCGATCAGTTTAAAATAAACAATTAACATGCCACATAATAAGCTTCACTCAATGTCCACTTGACCAAGTAACTTGCTATTGTAGATTTTCACAAACTTCCTGTCAAGTCTAATGATCCATGCGACACGTCCTTTTGTTCTGAACGAGTGGATTCAAACAAATATCGAGGGCTATGAGGTTTCTGGTACCGTTGAGGTTTGTTTATCATGTTTCCTTTAGTTTAGTAATGAATCATTTGACTTTTTGTTATTTGAGTTAGGTTGATATTATTTAACCTGATTTGTTCAATACAAATCCTGATTTCCACATTCAAGATGTATTTCTATAAGTTAAATCTTACTAACCTTTCTCTGATCTATGTTAAGTTCGTCTATATGTGGATCTAACATATTACTGTAATTTTTCAGCGTGTTGGTTGGTGGTCCCCAACGATTATAAGAGGTGATGACCGTGAGGCAGTTCACATTCCTAATCACAAGTTCACTGTTAATATTGTGAGGAACCTCAGTCAGAAAACTCATTGGCGCGTCAAAACGCATATTGCCATCAGCCATTTTGATGCAAACAAAATTAGTGTAAGAGGCACCTAGATAAATTGGCTGTGTCCTGTCTTTTTCAGCTTCTTTTTGTTTATCTTCTTGTCTTAGCATTGAACCTTTCTTCTTCTTATGCAGCATATTGTGGCAGACATGCGTAAAGTCTTGGCAAAGAATCCTCAAGTAGAGCAGCAAAGGCTCCACAGAAGAGTATTTTTGGACTACGTTGAACCAGAAAATCAGGCTTTTATGGTACCCCATCCTCCTATCCTCCTCCCCTTTCTACTCCAAAAGGAAAAGTCTGCAACTAGAAAAAAAAATTGTACCCCAACAACCAAATAAACTAAACATGCTACCCTATAACTACCATCACAGATTTCTTTATCTTATTTAGACCATTCTTTTTCTGTTCCATTCTTATTGTAATATTTCTGTTCTGGTCCAAGACGGGCTCAACACATAGTGAACTCCATGATTCTTTTTCTTTAATATTTCAAGAATTTCTTCTCACTTAGAGTTCGTTTGGTAATGATTATTAGAACCAGCTTTAAAAAAAAACTGTTTATTCCTAAAAAGCAAAACCAAATAGTTTTTTTACGTTAGATTATTTCATTAAACCAGCTTTTTGTTTGTGCATAAAAGTTGTCAAATAAGGTGATTATAAAAAATTATGAAAACTAGTTGTTTCAAAACACTGTTTATAAAAATAATCTGTTTTTCCATAAATGTTACCAAACGCTACCTTAGTTCTGATTTCAAGAGTGCTATTGGAATAACATTCTCAATCTGTGAGGGCTTCTGCCAGTTTTCAGCTATTCTGTCATGATATTCAGCCAATTACTGGATTTATCGTTGATGTTTTAAAGCCTCAGATTTTCTAACCTTCACGTATTCATGTATGTCTATTTGTTTTGTGATTGTCTCATGTGCCTGATTTCAGCAGTGAATAGGGTGTAAGTCAGGTTCCGTGCAACCATAGCACCTCTCACTATACATTATTGGTTGATACTTCCATCACCAATTATACAAACTTTAACAAATGAAATTTTTGGTGTTGCTGCTGCACACCATCACTTTTACCATCATTAGTCTCCTCTTTCCTTTACAGTGCGAGAAAAACACAGAAGAAGATTATGGAGAAGCATGATTTTTGCTGTCTTCTTTAAGTTCAGTAGTAATCGTTAATCTCTATTTTCTTTTCTTAATATACGAATTTCTCTATGTTTTCTTATGACAGATTCTTATATCATGCTTTGTGAAGACTTCACGTTTTGAAGAGTACCTTTGTGTTAAGGTGAGAAAAATATTTACATTGATTCAGCACGACCAACAATATAGACAATTCGATCATCTTCTTAAATATGGTACAACATTGCTAGCTAATAGGTCCAGCGGTAGAGAAGACAATCATTAAGTGTTTTCACCAATTAATTTCAGTTAAACAATCTGTTTAGTTAGAGAAGAGAAGCATTCAGTGTTCACACCTTTTGATTTCAGGATGTTTTTTTTTGGTAATCGGTAGTTGTATTTCTTTTTAATATTATCAAAAATTACATTCGCAGTAAGACAATGTTAAAGACCTTGTGAATATTACAAAAATTACCCCGTCACTCAGCAGGTGACAAGAAGCTAACAAAAATAATCAGAAGTCCTGGTGTTGATGAAAGTAAGGCTATCAACACAGAGGACTGGATCTACCAGCCCTCCCAAAAATAATAACAAGTGAGATATCAATAGCAATTTAACCAATGGTTAAAAGTGGCCTTGAATTGCTGGTGTACCAAGGACCATCTCACAGTCAAGAGCCAATTCCTGCTCCCCCTCTCTGCTCTGTCTGAAAGTAGACACAGCCAGTAGATTCTCAGCTTTCTCAAATCCTATAGCCAAAGAATCTACCCAACAATGAAACATTGCAATAATGTCATTCAAGATCATAAACAGACTTCTATGTAAATTTCTGAAGATTCTATTATTTCTC